>LUGF01023799.1:25609-36623 GCA_001625245.1 Calycopis cecrops
AAAATCACTTTCACAGATGCAAAATAATTAATCCGGTTTTTGTGAATGTTCAAACTTTGATAACATGTCCTCAATAGATGACATGTTGATATTTAAGATTACACAGTGAATTTAAAAAAATAATTTTATCAATGGTTTGAGATAATTATATATATGTCACATTCACAATTTAACGCATTATTTTTCGTTAGTTTATAATCTGTCCAAAGCAAAACTGTGTAATTGTGAACTCTGTGTATCAAAGTGAATGAAACTGATTGGTCTATTAACATGTGGCATGTGCTGATTTGTCTAATTGAATAACCGGCCTAAATAATTAATGACAATCGATAGCCAAAGGCGGCGGGCGCACCACACAACATTAGACCAATCAGCGTACATCACACGGCAATAGAACAATCAGCTTCTTTCACATGCATGTTTTGTACACAAAGTTCCATGGTTGTGCTCAGGACAGATTATAAAGTAACAAAAAATAATTAATTGTGAATGATTTGTATAGTTTACAATTTTCTGACAGTTTACAATCTCACGAGTTATTTTGTAAACTAACAGTTTTTACAATCTTACAGTGACATATATATTATAACAGTGTAAGTAAAAACAAGCTAATATTCTTCAAACTGCTGGGCTGATTTTCATTAATCATAGCTAAGCCACTACTATAAAAGAGGCTTTTAAATTAAAAAAAAAACTATCACACACACAGAGCCTAGTAGGCATAGGCTACAAATAAAACCTAAACTCGGATATCTCAACAATTATAAATCATATCTACATGGGGGCACAGCAATGCCCCCGCCAAGAGCTACGCGAGCCTAGCCCTAGCTAACACTGCAGTACCATCCTTTACTGGAACCATTTCGCCTCATTTGCAGGCCCTATTTGAAAACCTCTGGATAAGACCAGAAGGCAGAAATTTATATCCAGTAAGCTGTAATCACATACTTAAAATCCCAAAATTTCAAATCTGTAGGTCATTTAGTTCCGAAGTTAAGCGAAAGCAAAGTTTCGCATTTATGAAACTCACTCATGATCAAATCATAATCAATATATTTTTATTCAAAAAGAATTTAAAAAATTGCTTTTTGAACATTAAAAATTTAATCTACCACTGGTTTAACCCTAGCCTTGTCCTAAGAAAAACCGGCTATACAAACTTAACGGGCCTCATTAAATAAAGATTTATCTAAAAATATAAACTAATACATTCTTAATTATATAGAATACAAAATATAGTATTTCCCCATAAACTCAGAGGGCTGAAATTTGGTACGGAGTTAGGGTTCTCGGCCAACAACGGCCAAGTCACACAACATTAACTATAATAATAAAGAAATCGCAGTACGAAATCTTAGACTGGGCACGACTTTGTCTAAATTTCATTACTTTTTAGAGATAAACAAGCAGTTCCAACAAGACTTGGCTAATATTTTTACAAAATGTTTTTGATAGGATATTATTAACTACATCAAACACATTATGCAAGATGTACCATCCTGCAATGTGTGCAGTACATATATACATTTTTCTTATCCAACATTTTTTTTTGTGGATATTCAGTAGGCCTTAGTAGTTTGTAAAGTATATTTCATCTCAATCCACGATGAAACTGCAGGGTGTAGGAAACATTTTCTATTCTAATTAATATAACAACCAAATACCCTTTCAAATTAAGTACTGAGTTTCCCAGTCTAATCTAGAAATAATTTTTCAGAAGCGAGTGGATTATCAGTGTTGGAGAGATGGACGGCAGAAGGAGGACTATATGCTGCGCTGCCAGCGCTGGCGCTGGTGTTCGCAGCTTTCGGACTTTTGTTTGGCTGCACTTGGTGTTATCGACACAAAGACTGCAAGGTAGATTTTTAAGATTCGTTTTCTGACATCCTAGTTTTATATATATTTTAATGTATTTAAGCTGTTTTCAATATTTTATTTAACAAAGCATGTGAATATTGGAGATAGAAGATAGAAGGAAGTTGAGTCAAACACTCAACTTCCATCCAAAATTTTATGTCAAAACTCTAACACAATCCAAATGCATTGGTAAATAGAATTTTGAAAACAAATTGTTAATCAATTTGTATAGTTTTTAGCTAGATGGATTAATGTTTATTGGAAAATTATTGTAAACAATAATTGTAATATACTTATGTGGATAAATGTTTCGAAGGTTTTTTAATTAGTTCACAAATAATGATTACTAATTACATTTGGAACAATCGATCGCGGGCCGACTGATTATGATGACGTCACTATATTCTTAACGCGAACAGAGCATAATATTATGTGCACACATAATAAAAGGTGAAAGAGTATGTGTGCATTGTTTTGTTTGTGTGTAATCAGCGGCGGGCGGGGTCGTTGAACTCACGCCCTCGGCTCGGGATAGCGATAAGTCGGCCGTTTGTGGGACACTCTGTATCATATGCGACACGATAGATTAATACTTGTGACTTGCGGTTTACGTGGTCGGCGATCGACGTGGATTGTGATGATAAAATACGAGACTATGTTAGTACACACTTTGAGTATTTAACCAACCGGAGAGGACTCCTATTGACGTTCCGCTCTAGAGGCGTGACAAATACTTATCTTCTTTACAATTATCTTCATAATTGCTTTATTTAATACTTTATATTTTACTTTATACTTTATATTTAACCAAGCGGAGAGGTATAAAGACCAATAGTCCATTTCGAAGACACAACGACAGGTTCATAAGGTAGTGTTAGGTATTCTTTTGGTGTGCGTCTTTAATAAGGTAGTCGAATTATATTAGTGTTTAGCGGGTGTCTACTCCTATCGAATTTCCCACACTTGTGTTGTAATTCAAAGAACACCCAAGACAAATGAAATAGAAAGGGAATCAGTATTACTAGGTTTAGATGCTAAGGCGATCTTTTGCTACTATTAGTAAGGGATAGGACCAGGCTGAATTGCAGCTATATTGATTGACTAGTGGTCTAGTGGTAAGCGTGTCCAACCACAGACGTAAAGAGTCCAGCGATAAACGCTGATAAATTTGGCTGTCACTATCTCTTTCGCAGGACGCAGGGTGATATCTATCACCGTATTTTCTGTATTCATTCTATGGGACTCCTGAGCTAAAGGGACCTTGAAGTGTTGTAAAAATTGGTAATCGCCTTTACAAATAAAAGTATCCCAAAATAAAAGTTTGTACGTCGTACACATTGCGCTATGTTGCTTCCCGTGCAGTTTTTTTCAATAACCAGCTGCAGCACAGTTTTAAACCGTCCTCTATCGGGCTCCCCGCTCGCTCGCCGGCACAATTAGTGGCTGAGTCACCGGCAGATGCCGTCTGACGGATCATTGGCAGCCCGCGCGCCGTGATGCAGCGCTGTGTTACGTGTTACCGATTATGACTTATGTATTTCTGGCCTGTTGAGTGCTGTCGGATGTGTGAGGCGCATTGCAGCCGAATTGGGCAGGGTCCTGCTAATGTCATGGCAATTTTTCTAGTAATTGATAGTAGGCTAGGGAGCCTTCAAGTATTACGTAACGAAATTTTTGAACATTTTGATAAGATAATCCTACTAATATTATAAATGCGAAAGCTTGTATGTTTGTTTGTTACTTTGCTGGCTTGCTAATTGCTAAACCGTTTGTCATGAAATTGGCACACACATAGAGAGTAACTTGTATTAACACAGGATTGTTTTTATCCCGAAAACAATGTTCCGATGGGATGCCATGGGATGATATTATATTTTCCACGGGATTCAAATTCACGCGGGTGAAACCGCAGGGCGCAGCTAGTAATTAATAATAAATAAATAAAGATTATTAACTCGGTGACAAATCATTGTTATATTCCTCTTTTTTCTTCCAGTTTAATATTAAAATCTATGAAATAATTTAACATTTCGTAAAAATGTAATTTGTCTCTAGTTTTTGTTTCAACTTAATAATGTCATGCTTCATACAATGTCTGAGTATTCGGCCAACTGTGCACACATGTGCAAGCTCTTACTTTCAGTTGTTACTTACGGCTTCTCACGAAGACTAGGCGCAGTGCCTTCGTGGCAAGATATGATAACCAGATTAGTGCCCAGGCTGCTATACAGCGATGGGACGTGGATGAGTTATGACTTACTAGCGACCCGCGGTTTCACATGCGTAAATTTCGATCCCATGGAAAATAGAAAATCATCCCATTGGAACATTTTTTCAGGATAAAAACGATCCGATGTGTTAATCCAAGTTACCCTTTATGTGTGTGCCAAATTTCATGAAAATCGGTTCATCAATTTTTGCGTGAAGAAGTAACAAACAACCATACAAACTTTCGTAGTTATAATATTAGTAGGATGAATATGGGAGAAGTAATGCAAGTGTATAAGGATCGTGATAAATAGCAGTCTGTCGCTGGAGAACTGGCGGGAAGATGTGTTGTAGTATCTCAAATATTATAAATAATTTTTTTTATATCATGGAAGACAAACAAGCAGTCGTTTCTCCTGGTGGAAAGAGACATCCGACGCCTATAACACCAAAGATGTTAGTGGTGCGTTGCGACCAGGAGGCTAGGATGTGATGCCTCGTGCGTGAGTATGCTGGCTACCTCGCCGTCTTAATCGAAACATGACAATGTCAAGCCTTGACCTTATGGTGACAGGAATAGGCGAGGCGGTGGTTCCAACCTGGGCGAGTCATACATACAGAGAGAGAGTACATATTTAATATATTGTGTATTACACTACGTTAGCCTAGCCCAGTGCTAAGTACAAAGAAAGGACTTGTGTCAAGGGCACTAGACAACGAAAATGTATTTATGTAATGTGTTTTGTAAATTTAAGAAATTTTATATAGGTATTTAAGATTTTTACTATAGAATGTATAGTATAGTACATAGATCCACGATCTAGGCGGGATTCGAACCCACTACCCCCAGCGCAACTCTCCGCTTATCCGAGCTCTGTACCACTGCACCAACCGGTGGTCAATAACGGACTAGTTTTTTTCCATACTCTGCGTCTTAAAAAGCTTATATCTTCGTTTCTTAAACTCCAAAAAATACACATCTTAATGTATAAAAGTGATCACTGGCCTACGTTCAGCAGTGGACTTCCTCCGGCTGATGATGATGATGATGATGATGATCACTGGATTAAATGAAAACTAAGTATAGGAAAGCGAGCGTTTACGATGATCTCAATAGTCATGCAATGACGCAACTGATCTTAATGGCCAGATCATGCAGGATGTTGATCGATGTTCAATCACATTTGCAATTATACTCGTTTCCGTCTGTTTATCGCGGCACAAGCCGCGTCCCACGGTTTCACTCGCGGTCGATGCGTTGACTTTCTAGTTCGCTTGCATCGATAATACTATTGCGTTAGCTAACTGCATTTAGGTATATAATAGGCTATCACAAAACACATAATAAATACGCGCATATACGCGCGCGTTCGCACTCACACGCGGGGAAATGTGATGATTATCATTACGAGTTTTATTCGATATGGACATCTTATGATTATAAGAAATAAGAGACATTTCTTCATTTTTATGAGTCTTGGTGGGAGCCTTTTGTAGGCTACTAGAAAAAAAATGAAAAATATCTGACTATCAAATGACTGCAATAAAAGCATCTCATTAAAAATGTCCACCCTGACGTCGGGCTGTGATTTCAACAAGCCCGAGTGGGTTATGCTCTCGCGAAGTTAAATTTTAATCCACATTAGCCGGATAGAGCGAGATGACCTAATTTTATAGCTAACTGGTGTCGAGCACCTCTGTTTTTTAAACACCTCTGTGAAAATATGGTTAATTCGTTTCTTGAACTTCGCAGTTTTAACGTAGTCTTATAGGTAATTATATTAAATAAATAAATAAACGTTTATTTTGCAAGATTCGTAACTACAAAAAATAAAGCAAATGACAATTAAAATTAAATTTAATATTGTTAAATAACATGGATTTAAAATTCATTGAAATTTTAGGTTTCTATTTTTCTTGCTACAGCCAGAAAAAAATTGACGTTTAATGTGGAAAATATAAATGTTATACATTATACACTACATTGTTTCGTTTGTTCTGAAGACCACGGCGAAGGGTTGCGTTAATCCCCGTAAGGTTTCGGAAGCTTCAGGTAGTGATGCGGTAATTACGTTACAGTTGAATGAATACCAAGACAACTGTCGTGTTACCCGGCTCAGCTCAGCCCAAGTTTGGTAGATACAGATTGTGAATTTTCAATAGTGAGAGTTTTCAAGAGCAATCTCTTGCTATGTGATACTATTGCATATTTTATTTTGCACTAAAATTTGACCTGACTTAATATTTATGCACTAATGTTTTTTTGTTGCATATAACGTTACTTGGCGTATTTTGCATAGCTATATGTCTAGTAGTATATTCTCTACTGAACGTAGATAACATCTATACAGTAGTTACTACTACTGTAGGACTTGTAGGAAAATTAATAGTACCAATGAAACTCGAAAGTATTTTGTTGTACGTAGGATTCTCAATAGTTATTTTTCGATCGACAATATTCTACCAATGGCGGTAACCCGCCAGTACAACAATGGCCTTGACCTGAGAAAAACAAGCGACGCACTCATATTTTTCGTCTATTTTTATTTTGATGTAAAAAGTGTTATTGCCAACTCAAAATTTACGAAAATTGCCAAGCAAGAAAACGCCTGAAAAACTACTACGGCACAGCACTTGTAATTGATTTAAGGCCTTCGTTCCGCGACCTCGCCTCTGGCGTGTCAGTTTTCTCATCAGCTAATGGCATATCAAATAAGCGAGTTTATTATCGCGTGCGGGGAACGTCGACTGTAGCTGTGATACTTCGCGGAACTGTGGTGTCATAGATCCTTGCATGTGCATATCTTACTGGAAAGGACTATACGAACCACCAAACTTGGTAAATTGTTGTTTGGTTCAACGCGCTGTTCTCTGGGACTTAGATAAGTTCCTTGCTTGTTCATAATATGTTACTGGAAAGGACATCGCTAGACTTGTTAATTCATCGATACTGCTATATTCAGTATTGTAAAGCTGAAGATTGTTTGGTTGAACATGCTGTTCTCTGGGACTTAGATAAGTTCCTTACATGCATATGTTACTGGGAAGGATGACACAAACCACGACGGACAACACGTACCAATAGACTTGTTCACTTATGTATTAATGTTATAAAGCTGAAGAGTTTGTGTTGTTCTCTGGGACTTCTGGTCCGAACTGAAATAAATATTTCAGTGTCACATAGTCCGGTTATCTAGGCAGGCTATATACCATCAGAATGTACCACCGCGTACGACAACGCGGGCGAAACCGTGTGGCGCTGCTAGTATATTATAAACGCTAAAATAACGTCAGTAGTCCAATAGATCCTAATACTAAATGACCAATTAATTTAACATATGAAGTAGACCAAAAACACTGTACCCTGAAAATGAGAGCGGAAAATGTAATGTAATGTTAATTAGCTATTTTCTCTGCTTTAATCTTTTTTCACTAGACAATATAGTATAATAGACAAACTTAGTTTCGCATGTGAAGTTGGTATCAACTTATCTTTCTAAATTGTATATTACCTGCCTATTCATTATGACTCTCGCGCGTAATGGTAAAGGCCAGTGGTTCTCAAAACTGTCGGGGCTACAACCTATCTTATTAGCCGGATCCACACCGGACGATCCAAAATGGATCGGCGATCCCGCGATCCGCGATCCAAGATCGTGATGCGTGGAGCGTGGATCGTTCTAGGTCGATCCAACAGAAATCTTTTGCGATCCTGACTGGCTGCTCCAACGCGATCCAGCCGATCCATACTGATCCATAATTCAGTTGAAATTTTGTCTGGCTATGGAGTCACACGTGCAACGACGGCGACGAATAGCCGTAGCAGCAGCAAGCTACATTTTACTTGTATATTTACGGCAAAAATTAATTATAATATAGCCACCTGACAGAGACTTCATTTTTTTCTTTATTTCCGTTGTTGGAATATTATCCATTTGCCGACTAATTTTCCGCCAGGCATCTTCTCTTACACCTCTATTTGTATAATAGCCATGATTAGCATCCCATTAACATTTATTCTCCCTATATAGGGAAATTAAACGTATACATTATGAGTTATCCATAACGGCGGTTCACGCGATCCTCGCAACCGTCCAGACCGCGCGCGCCAAGCGGCTGAGGCACCTTTGTGCGTGACCAAAAAACCGACAAGAAATGGATCGCACGCGGCGAGGAGCGCGCGCTCCCCGCCGCGCACATGGATCGCGCGCGGCACGTCTACACCTCTCGCTCCGTGGAGCGCGCTCCATGCCGCGCGCGTTTGGAGCGCTTTGGATCGTCCGGTGTGGATGCGGCTATTCACGTTACCACGCTCGGGATCCAACTCTTAGACTGCCTTTGGGAAAAGTTGGAAAAAAAGTTGTATTTCGCAGATTCGAAATCCGTCAGTCTTTCTACTGTTCTTACTAGTTTCATTTAACAACCACTTTCGAGTTTGCGACCCGTACTTTGGGAAACACTGGTCGAGTGTTGTTTATCTCGTGACTGTTGGTTGTTCCCAACATCATCAAGTTCTCGGTAATGTTGTCAGATCGTTACAACAAGCCGCTCTGTGCCCATCTGTAATTATGTACAACGCACGCACGCACATACAGGCTGTTGTAGTGGTGAGTCAACTGGACAAGTGTCTGTGTAACTTGGAAATAAATTAGTTTCGTTTAAGTGTGGTGCTGCGCCACTTAGCAGACTAGAAGATGTGAAAGTAAACGTACCATGAAATAATTTGACGGATGCATAATATTCGTCAAAAATTGATCGTTTATCAAGCCCAAGGGAAAATTTTAATTAGAATCTCCACCGGGGGGTCGCCGGCGAAACTGGCGCTTTTAACCGACAGATATTTTTAGTAACTTCGAAATCTATGAAACTCTTTTAAACGAAAATTTGTAATGGCTGCTAGTACAGTTGACAGTTGTGTGTCGATATCAATTTACTTTATTTTAACCATTGAGTTATATGTACTACGTACAATAACTCAATGATTTTAACTTTTGTTTTTTCTTTATTTTTCTGCATGACTACGGCCGGGATCTATTTAAAATGAGACCATAACAGATACTTTACGTGCAGCTTTATTCCTGTAGTCGCCCATTATTTACAAAGTGGCTCAAAAATCAGCTTACTCAATTGATATATCAGATTCAAAAACGAAAATCTGCAAAGATATTTAAATAATATTTTGCACATGGCCGGAACCGCACAGTCCAACCATAGACACGTAAAATATTTGCCGTACAATACACGGTCATCTAGAGAGGTGGCAAAAATAAGCTTTCATAACGAGTGCGGTTTCCCAAACGCGAACTCTCAAACTTGTCACGAGGGCCCTAGGCCGGGAGTGAGACGTGTCGGAGGAATGTGGATCTTATGACGTGGGAATAGGTGACGCGACGCGCAGCCCCAATTGTGCTGACAGACTGGTGGCGCTCCGAGTTGGCACGGTGCCTGGAGCGAGCGATCTCGGAGACCCCACCCCTCCCCCCTCTAGTGCACAAGAACAATATACAGTTGACCCGGCGGTGTATTTTTAACGTCGATGGAAAGAAACTGCACTTTTATATGCAGGTGTTACGTGGGTCTTTGAGTGATTGATGCTTTGAGTTTACTCCTTATTTGAGATGTATGAAAGGAAATATGAGTAGAATAGTGTGAAACAGCCAGCGCAATGCGTAAAATCGTAATGTAACGCTTCACGGCGCTTAAATCATATTTGTTTTTGCTGATTTTAGAACTTTTTGTGTGCAACTGGTGAACATATAAAACGCACTTCTCATGTAGGTAGTTAGTAATTACGTCACTGTTGAGTTTATTCAACTGGTTGACTTTGTAAAATCGTAAACATGAAAAAGAATAAATTATAAACAGTTATCAGATCGAAAGAGGCCAACTCATTTGATCTGATATTAAATATTAATAACAAAAAACAATTATAGGATAGGAAACTTGCCTTTACAGTTACAGTCAGGCGGGCGTTGTTTTCTTTTACGCCTCGCCCTTTGGGCCACCTGGATATAATCAGCACGCACCAGGTTATTCATCACCTAAAGTAGTATTTCTTCCCATGTGGTACCGGCCTAATTCTGATGCAGTTAAACATTTACATCGTCTTGTAAGTTGGTAGTGGGTAGATATCGCCATAACAGTTTCTGTACTTCTATCAGAGCGCTAAATTTAGCAATTTTTTTTTTTTCAAAATACTAAAAGCACCTCGAATTAAATACTAATCTACCAAAAAAAGTAGTAAGAGGTAGTGCCAGGCTGCATGCATGCAGGTACCTCTCGCTCACACGACATGGATGGATGTCGGTAGACGTGAAAATGGCTCTGACTGCTTGTTTTCCCTCTTGTACTATAAAAAAAGAAACCCAGTAGGTACACCTACATATCAAGGTCAAAACTTTACTTGAGAAAATATTTTTTAATCACGGAGAACAATGTGTATTTCCAATTGAGATTTTGTAGAACAAAAGGTCTATTTTTATATCGAGCGGCCATAACGGTCGTGCAACAGCCGACCTTGACGGGTGTTCAGCTACGTCTTGTGCCCACGCCCTCGCGCGTGACTCAGCGGATCGCGAGATAAGCCGCGTCAGCGTTGAGGTAGGACTTTGGCTGAAGGGATAAGGGACAGTCGACGTCGCAAGACAAACAGATGCAGATTCCCACGTGGCATGTTATGCATAAGATGTAATACAGACGTGCTGTCGCGTTTCGTGCGGTGTGTAAGTAGCCGGTGGACCATGGCGAGAGAGATGTAAGGAGGGCAGCAATCTACACGTTATATGTTCCAAATAATTATTCTTTAAATTAGATTTAATGACAACAGAGGCAATCTCTGGCACTACCTTATTATCAAAAGAGAAAATACACAATGTAAATTTAAAGACAAATAATAACCAATCTTGCTCAATAAATGTAGTGCATCAAAACATTCAAGGTATGTGTAGTA
>LUGF01023799.1:48385-62581 GCA_001625245.1 Calycopis cecrops
AATACTTATTTTAAACCAAAATTTATGAACACCGAAACCAAAATCTTTGATACGTAATCATAAAAATATCGTGACGCCAGTCTGGCTTGTGCTCTTGTTCAAGAACACGTACAGCTTTTTAGAAAATCATTTCGATCATAGATCATATCATTGTTTCTTCCCTTTGGGTTTTGAACCTACCTCAATAAAAGAGTTTTTTCGAATGAATATGGAAAGAACATAAAGATATCATAATCAGTAAACATAAAAAATAAAACAACCTTAAAACAAGTTTCACTTCCGTTTACCACTATAAATAATGATCAGGATTTAGGAAACGTATTAAACATGAAAAGTTACTTAAAGTAATTACAAAGTCTAAGCATTACCAGTTATGTATAGCCATAATAATATATTTTAGTGCTAAAACATATGATACTACATTGGAAACCCTTGCATAAGAAGCGATTTCTTTTTCATTAATAAGTAATATGAACCTTTGGATGAAACAATAGGTAACTCTCATGTTAAAATCTGTAAAAATGTATGAAGTAAAAGATACATTTTATCGCCTTTTCTGTGCAATAAATTCGGAGTGCCCCAAGGAGTGACATCACGTCAGTTTTAGTGTAGTCAGTGTAGAGTTGTCAATATTAGGGTAGGCAGACAGAAATTAGAGAACAGTTTGTGACATCCCTACACACTTGCCTAATAGTAAAGTTCAATAAAAAAATAATTAAGCCTCCAATAACACATTAGCAACACGATAGCCGGCGTTATCGATCGTGTCTGTGATTAAATCGCGGATTACGGGTATGCAGATTACAGCAGACGTAGATAGATAAAAACGTAGCTTTGCTTTATCAACAGGAACAACATATCTTTACGCCAATTCCCTTATGGGGTAGGCAAAGGGCACAGATTGGCACATATCACGACCCTTGTGTCCTGCACATTTGTCTTGTTCTACCTTACCAGAAAAAAATCCTTCAAAAACCAAAGCAATTCTTCATTTGCACCTTTGTTTTTACTCTAATGGTGTTATTTTATTTATAGGCTAATTATACTACCCATTTCTGGTTTACTAGGTCAAGGAAAACTGAAGCGTGACGACAGCTAGCAAAGTTCAAATTTGCACGAAGGCTTGTCGATTAATAGACAATGGAAACGTGTTGCAAATGTGAACGCATCTTAAGACACTTCCAACAACAACATAATATGTTATATTTACGCAATATTTATGCAGAGGGGACCGACTCAATCATTACGGATTTTTACACACACCCTTATATACCTGCATACGTTCTATTCAGAAAAACGTGTAAAGAGTGTAGATAGTGAAGCATGCAGATTAATCACGTGACTTTCAGTCCCCATTCAGATTTCTAACTTTCTAGCTATTTCAAAAAACTTGTTATATTTTAAATCTGTTTTGATTTGAAGAGAGAATACACCCACAAATATCAAAAACTACATTTATAGTACACTAACTTCGCCCCGCGGTTTCACCCGCGTAAATTTCGATCCCGTGGAAAATAGAAAATCACCCCATGGTATCACATACGAATTTTTTTTTTCGGGACACTATGTGTTAATCCAAATTACTCTCTAAGTGTCTGCCAAATTTCATGAAAACCGATTCAGCAGTTTTTGCGTTAAGGAGTAACAAGCAAACAAACAAACATACAAACTTTCGCATTTATAATATTAGTAGGATACTCCCAATAGCTTATTTAAGAGCTAAGATGGTACTTTTATGGCATTTATCGGTAAACAAACAGTCGGCAATTTTGGCAATCCCAATAACATCTCTCACGACGACAGGTCATAGAGATGGGGTAAGCCTGGTAAGCCTCACAATTCCCACAGAAAGTTCACTTCACACCGATGCGATGAAATGTTTTTGAGCTAAAGATACTACCCCGGTCGTGCTGGTCCTAATCTGTTGCAACACAGCAATGTTTTAATAATACTCTGAACGTCTGTTCCAACCATACAACCTATTATCACATGAAACATAATAAAGCCACTTTTGTAAAAGGCCGCCAACACATCTCCAAGCTATCATAAGTCATTTACGATCAGGTCAACCGCATTCTTGTCTTATTACCGCGTGCATGTTTTCCGAGCGTTTGGATATAGGTATGTAGATTTCTAGAGATCATAGATATCTACATACATACAGCCTGAACGGTTTTTCGGATTTCAATGTGTGAAGTTTCGTCTTGAGAACTGGATCAATTAAAATATATTTTAAACAGTCAGGTTTTTCAATTTTATATTATACAATTATATGTATACTTTATTATTAATACTAGCTTCCGCCCGCGACTCCTTCCGCACGGATGTCGGTCTTCGCGTGGATAGATTTATTTTTTTTCTACGTATTTTTCCAGGATAAAAATCCCATTTTATGCCCAGGATAATAAGGTTTAATTATACCAAGTTTCATCGAAATCGAACCGATAGTTTTTAAGTGATGCCTGAACATACAGACAGACAGACGAGTTATTCATCAACTCCCCCGCAATAAACTCGCCCGATCGGGGGAGACAGCACATTTTTGAATTTACCTATTCTTATATTCGTCAACTCGCACGCTGGCGTAAAGTACAGTCAAATAAAAAATATATTTAATACAGAATCGATTATTTATTTAATATTATGTTGACAAGAGCAAAGAGGTCTACAAAAAAGGGATCCGTTTAATTCTTCATAACACTTAATGCGTTATAATGATTGAAAGAATAAATCGACAGTTTATCGATTTTAAGTTGTTAAATACATTTCAATATTTAAATAGGTTCATTGTAATTTACAATGATTCTAGTAGGTTCTAGTAACAACGAAACGGGCTATGAACTAATAACATCTCAACGTGGAGGTCAAGTACTTATTCGCGCAGGTTATAAGTATAACAAACATCGGAAAAACAAGGATTCTTGTGTTTGGAGATGTGTATATAGAGACACATGCAAAGCAACATTAATTATAAATGACAATCACTCCTTAACACGAGACGATAAGCATATCTGTGAGCCCGATTTCGTATCAAACGAAATACAAGTTAATTTTAATAAATGTATCGAAGAAGTGAAAACTGACTACACTTTGCCTGTACAAAGTCTGTTTCGACGGACTGTTGCTGGATCGAAAGATAAAGGTGTCGACCTAATTAAAAGAATTCCTTCATTTAAAAATGTTAAAAATAAGTTTTATCGACATCGGAACAAATCACTATGTGTAAAAAAACTGTTTTAAATCAATCAGAAAAGTAGTTGTGCCCGAAAAATTCAAAAGTTTTTTATTTGCTGATTACATTGATTCAAGAAACAGAATTTTGGTTTTTGCTAATGATAATTGTAAAAAAATATTATCTAATCTTGTGTGACGGAACTTTTAAATTTTGTTTAAAACCCTTTAAGCAGTTATACACTTTACATGTAGATTTAGGAAGTAGTTCAACGCATACAAATTTCATACCTGTGATGTATGCGTTATTAGCAAATAAGGCCAAAAAAACATACGAAACATTATTTCATATAATAAAAAGCCAAATTCCTACATTTAATCCGAAATTGATTATATTAGATTTTGAGCTGGCAGCAATGTCGGCAATTCAGTATATATTCCCTGAAACTACCATAAGTGGGTGTTTCTTTCATTTTTCAAGAAGTTTGTGGAGAAAAGCCGATGACCTAGGGATGACAACATCTCCGCTGGCTCGAAAACATGTGAAAATGTGTACCGCACTGGCACATTTGCCACAAGAAACTATTGACAGTGCTTGGTTATACATTATGTCTCAATGTCCAAACGATGTAAAACTCGTGAAATTCAACGATTATTTTGTCGATACTTGGTTGAATGAAAGTTCTTTTTTTTTAACAAATGGTGTTGCAATAATATGCAACACCGCACTACAAATATGGTTGAGAGCTGGCATGCTAGTGTGAATAAAAAAGTTAACAGTAAACCAATCAATATTGCACATTTTTTGACCATTTTAGAACAAGAAGATGATTATTACCAAACCCTATATTTAAAAGGCTTTTATTTAACTAAGAAAAAAAAAGAAACATGTGATATGGACTTTCATATTAATACAACACTCACTGAATTGAGAGACTGAAAAATAAATATAGAATTATGCATCCAACAACTTACTGTATGATTTTTTAATTATTAAAAAATTAAACAGTATGTTAGTATGATTTACCAAAATTTGTACCAAATTTCTAATCTGTGATTTTAAATTATTATATCTTTATTGTGATATAGGTGTAAGATTTAGATTTGTTTAATGTTTACTTAGACGTACCAAAGTCCTGATCTGTGATTTTAAATTAATGTTGATTATTTTCTTTTTTTGTGATATTATTGATTGTTATTATAGTCTACGAAGATTTATATTTTTTATATAAATATATGTAAGTAAGGTATAATAATATGTAAGTTAGAATTTTGTATTGTGATTTTTGTTAGATAATTTTTGAGTATGTCATGTTGATTATTATAAATAAGTAGTCTTTTATTGTAGGTTGTTGATTATTATATATTTTTTCAATTGAAATTTTGTTTTATTTTATTGTAAACTCATTATTTTTCTACATAAAAGATATACTCCAAAAGACTTTTATAGTTAACTGTAACAAATCAGCAATGCTTTTAAGTGTCGTGCGAGTTGACGACAAGAAAAATAAATTAAATTATTTTGTGCCATCTCCCCCGATCGGGCGAGATTTGGTCGGGTGAGATGACGAATAACTCAGACAGACAGATAAACATTTTTTTAATCGCATATTTGGGTTTGGTATCGATCCAGTAACACCCCCTGCTATTTATTTTTTCAATATTTTCAATGTACAGAATTGACCCTTCTACAGATTTATTATAGGTGTGTATAGATTAGGTTATTCATCTTCCTAGTGTCTTTTTTTTCTTATAAAACATCCAAATCGGTAAAATCATGTTTTTTTTTTGGATTTTCAATTTAATATTAGATTACTCGTTTTCTTCCTTTGTCTTTTTTACGTATTTAAAGTCGATAAAGTCACGTTTTATTGCTATACACAACACACTATTATTTCCCAATGTTTCATTATTATTTTGTACGTTATCATCAATGTCATTGAAATTGTCCTTTGAATAAAATAATCAATTCGACAAAACTTTAACCGTGATCTTGCGTTTTTTGCGATTATACATATACCTACATATATGTACATATAGGTGTACAGTGACGAGCAATAATATGTATACACTTTAGAACCCTGTCATAATAACTTTCTTTGAGAAGTCAATGCAATAATATGGAATTTCTAAAACACAAATTATGACAAGGTACTAAAGTGTATAGATATTATTGCTCGTGACTGTACAATGTCTTTTAGTCCAAATTAGTTACTGACTAAATAATCTCCACATAGTATTTCTAAAGGATGCTGGAGGCAAACGATTATTCACATCACCTGGTGATGAAGGCAGAATCTGATGATATTCAGATGCAGTCAGTGCAGTTATTCCTCGACTTACACTACTCCTACTTACGCGAACCCGGAGTTAACTGTAACTCGTCAAACTACATGTCAGTTAGATTTTTTTAGCTTGCTTCGTCTAATTAAATATTAATTGTCTTCTACAATCAAAGTTTGCCATAAAACATTCGATCTCAATTGAAATGTTAATATTATTGTGTATATACATTTATACCCAAACTTACGCGAATTCGACTTACTTGGTTACAGCTCGGTGGGACCGCGTAGCGCCATGGTTTTAGGTTACTGTATTGATCTCTTTTACTCAAATCTACCGGTTTTCTCAATTTCTCCTTTGGTCCTTACCAAGCGAACGCAACACCTAAGCCAAAATTTCATGCCGCTATAGAAATATTTCCTTAGTTGTGGAGATCAGATTGGTCTAGAACAGATTTTTGAAGTAAACCTTCTATATGCGCGTTTGACATGGGGAGTAAGCTGGCTGGCTAACGCTCTCGGCGTTACAAAAAATCACACTTCGGGCGATGTCAATGGAAGTTGTCATTCAAATTCAGAATTCAAATTCTATTTAAGTGAAAAATATTTTGTATTTCAAAATAAATATCATAATACATGTTATGTAATTACCTGTATTAATTATTATGTACCTAAGGTAATGAATTTGTGTATCAAATCAATAATTAAGTTTTACTGCAGTTATGTGGTATAAAGCACGCACTTTTTTTAAGCCTCTCTCTCTCTCCATGTAACGCTTAGGGATCCCTGTCCACATTAAGAGTAACTCTAGAGATGGCACTTCACTCATCGAAGTATTCCGAACTCAACTGATTAAATTAAGAAACCCTGGCCTACAATGCTACGATAGCACAAATCTTGTAAATGTAGCTGCACAACCAATTTTAATGCTCTTTGTAACAAAAATCATTATTTAACCTTTTTTGTTGAAATTTATGTATGTTATGTATGTATACTTTAGTCAGCTTAAGTTATAACTTAGGACAGTTTTATTTCTGTCAGAAATATACGAGTAATATAAAGTGAGAAAAGTTTTTGTAGAATAAAACCATTCTGGATTGTACTTAATCAATTATTACATAATATATACAAGTTTATATGAAAAACTATAAGTTTAAGTATTATTTATACTCAACCAAAAAAACATGTAGATTGTTTTTAACGAAAATATTCTGTTAAATTCAAGTAGCAGTGTTGATTGTCTTTATAATTACTTATACCATTATTATTAAAATAAATATAGATATGTCAAATTTTATATATAAATACATTATCTGTTTCTCTCTCTCTCTACAGAGAATAATATTATATTAAAATTTTTACTCCACACTAAATGAGCATTGATAACAAGTCATAACTAATATAAGTAGTTTTAATATAATTAGTATACATATAAGTAATGTAGTAAATGTAATAAACAAAATATGTATGGCTATGAAAGAGCGGAAGTTCCTGGCACACGTTAAAATACTTAAAAGGAACTTCCAAAAATGTTTGTAAGTTTACCAACTTGTTTATGAATAAAAATATTTTATTTTATTTATTATTGATCTGATTTGCAACTGTATACATATGAAGATGATCTTCATTGTGTTCAATGATTCTCAAGGAGCTACGTGTGTGGAAGGAAGTGCAACATACTCTTAATTTACCGCCAAACAGCCTTGCCCAATAAGGAAAGTTCCCGGTTACCCATCACAATGCTTAAAACCTCATTAAACAATTTCCATTCTTATACAGCCTTTAATTTTCGACCTTCCTACATTTTCATAATATTTCACTTTAATTTGATTCTTTTCATTTGATTGCTAATTAAAAAACTGCATTAGCTATTCCAAGTTCAAATTAAATCGTGTTTTTTTATTTATTCTCGAAGGCAACCAATATTGATGTCGAGACTCTAGACATAGTTCTTAATTCAATTGTACGTACCATAATAAAACCATTTTATCACAATCACTATCACATACAAACGCTATCTTAATACCACGAAATCGATTGTATGAAAGCCAAAAATAAATCGAATCAAAATCCACGGTAAAAATCACGACCACCTTTCACGAGTATCAATTGCCAACTGATTTGTGCTACGTCCCTCGAGCTCGTGAAGAATAAAGATATACACACACTACTTCGTCATACGAATACAGTCTTTCCGCACATACAAATAGACGTTGAAATCCCTTGGCAACGTTTTGTTTGTCTTTATTTATTGCTAATATTCGCTAGATTATAACACTGACCATGGTTTCGCATAATTGTTATGAAGAGAAATCTTTAAATTACCAAACATTCGCTATAACACGTTACTAAACTTATGGCGCACAAATTTTATGAGAACTGGTGTTATACCGTCGCTGAAGTCTACGTCTACTTGAAGCGAGAACGGAGAGAAGACCAGGTGGACGTACTTTGGTCTCATTCCCGCTTCTGGTGGGGCTTTGGTCGGAGAGGAGTCAACACAGGCAGACGCTGATTTGTTGATTACTGAAAAAAGGGAAGATTCAAACCTATGAATTTACCACGGGCCAAAACGCCTTAGTCACGCTGTTTATCAGACATTTATAATTCTGTACGTTTAGCGTGTCCCTAAAAAAAAATGACAGTTCATAATTTTTGGTATCCCCAACTTTAGAAATTTCCTTTGGAAGAAGCCCATTACAGTTTCATAGCATTGCTATCGACTAGGGCAGTCTTTCCCAAAGTGGGCGATAACGCCCCCTTGTGGGCACTAGATGCTCAGAGGGGGGCGGTAAGGGGCCAGAAACGACATAATTGTCTTTGAATATCAAGGTGTAATAACTAATAAGGGGGCGATACGAAGTAACTGATTTTCAATGTGGGCGTTAGACGAAAAAGTTTGGGAACCTATGGACTAGGGACTATAGACTAGGTGTGGCGTTGAAGGGGTACCGGATATGAGAATTTTTACTATTAATATCATGGGCAGTGCTTGGGGCGTATGCACCGCAGAGGCCCAGTCAGGTCGACAGGACCACGTCATCCGCGGTGACTTGTAAACATGCGTTCAACTGGCCGGCCGATAAAACAACAAGCAGAAGACAATGCTTTTGTTACCGCATGCATGACTAACAGCACATGATGCACGCGGCAGAGCCTTGGCTGTGATGACTGCTCACGTGAACATTGTGAACAATGCGTTTTGCTTGTTCGATCTTATCTGGTTTATGAGGTCCGTTGGAATTTGGATCCGAAATTGGCGGTACGATCAGGGAGGTACCCCTAGCTACCACGAGATGCCGACCTGAAGTGACAAATGTAGTCGGATCTTCGTGCTGGGGACGTGGAAGTGAGAGGAATGAGGACAACGCATCTGTATAACAACTATGTGGATGTATACGTCATTATTCTTGCAAGTTTGCCCCCAAATACTGTGAAAAAAATTAATTCCATACACTAGTGGCTTTATATGATAGCACTAGAGCAAATGGTGTTATCGCACGTCGACCCTTCCGCATCTTTAACGACGAAGGGCGAAGCCCTAGGGGTTCTTCCGGCCAAAACATTGGTAAGAAAATAGTTAATTAGCTATTATAACAATATTATCGGGACGCGTCTTTCCCATTTACTGGCGTGGGAGGAGTGACACCGAGCCTAATTTCGTCGCCCGACGAGCTCTCATTGTTATCCAATGAAGCTGTATTGTGCGTATCTTCGCTGCCTCAGCATGGTAGTCACTTCGAAGATAAACACTTTTTTTTATAGTGTGACAAACGAGCAGTCGGAGTCATTTTCATGACTTCCTTATAGACATCCACATAGGCCATAGAGGCTGTACAGATGCGCTGCCCTCCATTCTCCTCCCACCTCCATGGCCCACCGGCTGCTTACACACCGCACGAAACGCGACAGCACAGCTGTCACTTTACGCCGGTCTCGTGTAAGCGAGAGGTACCTCCCCGGTCGTGCCGGCCCAATTCGGCTGCATGTAGGCACGCGTGGCATTATCTCTTACAAAAATGTTGTTTCTGATTTCATCGCAAACGCGCCATCCTCTTGGGTCCACGATTCACCAATTTATCTAACAATAGCCGGGCCGAGGCCACACGTTGTGAGTCAATTATAAAAACTGTAAGTCTTAATAAAATATAGGACACGTTACTTACGGGTAATAACAGCTTGTTATTAAGTAATAGAATGGTTGCAATCGGTCGAGTAATTTTGAAGTCTATTCCACACAAACAATATAATATTAAGTTTATTTCGTTCGCTATACAAATTTTAGCAAAACAGTTAAAAATTAAAGCTTCCCGGTGAGTACAACATGGAGGTTGTGAAGCTGAAAGTTGTGAAACTTTGCCATATTTTGAAGAAACATGTCTCAACAGATTATAACTCTGATGGGTGGTTTGGGTTTTATTATATACCTACAGAGAGGAATATTATTTACAACTATCTGCGCGCCGCGGTTTCAACCGCGCAAGTTTCGATCCCGTGGAAATATCGAGATGAAAATTAGAATCTAAGCCAATGAATATTAAGATCCTAATGCGATTTCCGTTATGCCCGCATAGTGACAGAACAATAGGGCGGTGGCCCTATTGTTCTGTCACTGTAGAGGCCCGTGGAGGAGGAGAGGAGCCGAGGAGAGGAGCGGAGGACCTGCGTGACCGTCATGCGGATGTCCATCGCCGTCGGTAGACATCAAAAGACTACGACTGCTCGTTTTTCCCCATGTGCTGTCCGTGGTGATCCGTCTACTTTCCGTCTCAATGAATGAAATATTGAAACAACAATTTCAATAAAACCTATACTTATGTTAAGTACACAAAGGAGGTCTCATTACCCAAATAGTAACTTCTTCCAGGCATTCTTCCATAAAAGACACACCGACTGACAGAAGAAATATTTCCTTCACCCCACAATTTCACATAATGTGTACATCGCAGTTGCATTACGTGGCGTTTCACAATCAGAGCAACACAGTGGGCTATCAGAGAACAATGTCCACCGGTTATCAGTCCAACTGTAATTATATGACGATAGCGCTACATGTGAGTAGCAAGAACACAGATTTGTAGTGTTTCAACTCTTGTACGGTATGAGAAAGCCAAAAAAAAAAGACGGTCACATGTGACGTGCAGCAGCCGGTTTCCGGTGGCCGGGGAGGCGCCTCCCCGGTCGTGCTGGCCCAATTCAGCTACATGCAGCTTGGCCTTGCTTCTTACTAAAACTATGTATCCTCGGCATGAAGTTCGGAGCCCTTCACCAATGACGGTAATTGAAAAATGAAAATTCAAAAAAGCAAGGGAAAAAGGTAGCAGTTAGCACTCAATATCCCTTACACAGTATTTACACTATAAAAAGTGTGTGCTTTTGACCACACAACTGAAGTATCTTACTTAATTATTAATTTTCTTACCGTAGTTACAATGACATAACATGACATATGATATTTAATTTTTAAATAAAAAGTTTCACTTAAATCGAATTTGAATTTTGAATTTGAATGACAACTTCCATTGGCCTCGCCCGATGTGTGATTTTTGTAACGCTCTCGCTAGCTTACCCTCCATGTTGAGCGCTCGTATAGAAGTTTTACTTCAAAAAACATTTAAGTGGACGTAACTTTTTACTTCAAAAAACATTTAAGTGTTTTTTACTTCAAAAAACATTTAAGTGGCCAGTAACTAGTAAGTAATGTAGTGTTGCTGCCGCTCGTAGAGATGTTATGGGGGCGTATTTAAGGCAGCGTCACCTACTTAGGACTAGGACTCTTCTTCACTTAGGACTACCTATGTGATAGCTATGCCAATCTGGCTGAATAATAGAACTTGGAGAGTATAATATCTATTTATTATCGCATACAATTATAATAACTTCTTATTTAAAAGGACCCTAACTCGACATTCAGACAAAGTTATTATATATTAAAAATGGATATACTTTTTCTTAAAGTGTATCCATTTAAAGGTTTTACCTTTCATACTGTTCGAGAAGACTCTTCTTCTCTGCTAACCATCACAGTAAGAAGAATCGTCATCGATAATAAACATCAACCCCCTTATTAATAAACATGGAATAACTATATCCAAGTAATAACCTGGTAATAAACTGACATCTGTCAAATTCCATACTTTTTTTGTGTTTTTTTATATGGAATTTGACAGATGTCAGTTTATTACAAGGTTATTCCTTGGATAGAGTTATTCTATGTTTATTAATAAGGGGGCCAGTGTCCTAGACGTGTGGAAACCGAGAGTGCTTCAAATGTCAACAGACCAGTAGCACCTGACCGGCTGGAAGTGTTACTTAACGACTTGCGTTTCATAACTACGCGGTAGGGCTGGGGACACTTGTCGATAACTATTTGTCAGATATCGATAAATCGGAACAGCTACCTGTTTTTATCGATATTATCGCTGTTGTCAAATTTTCCCCGAATCTGTTGACATAACCGGAAAATTCATATCACACTGGCGGCGTACTATGTCCATTGGCTAATAGTTTTGACAAGCCGTTGGATGCCATTGGCAGAACACTCTTTTGTCCTTCTATTTAATAAAAACATTGGTCGTTAACCTAGACTATTATGTCACGAGAGTCTAGATATATTAGAGTTGTTTTTCCAACACCAGGTTGCGCTGAAGGAAAACGCTACGATTTCCTTTAACGCTTGTAAAATTTTAATCCTCCATACCGGAAGCCTTGTACATTATACATTCTATTCTTAAGGCGCAAAAGATATTATCTATTAATATAAATCAATTTATCGTCATCAATATAAGATAAAGATAAATAATTTGAATTATGTGCATTCTGGTGTAAAGTAAAAAAAATATGAGTAGCAACATTTTCACTAATGTGTAATATAAAATCGTAATGCGAACATTTTGGTCCATTTTATTTTATAATTTAATTATACTAGCTGCTTTTTGCGGTTTCACCTGTGTAAGTTTTCATCGCGTGGAAATATCGAGATGAAAATAGATGTTGAACGATACTCGGAAACACCCAATAGGCACACAAAATTTCATGAGAATCGATCTTGCCGTTTCGAAGGAGTACCTATAGCAACTAGCATTGTGACATGAGAATTACATATATATAGAGATTGTTTTCTATAAGACGACTAAAAGTGACAGCATATTGTAGATAATATTAGCTTTGCGTGATGAATCATAACCACCAACGAAAAAAAAGTAAAATACAAGTCTTAGCTCGCGACCTCAAACTTTGAGTTTAACCTAACACTAAACGCCGTGCAAATATAAGAAATATAATATCTGCTTCTAAAAATTCACGGCCAGCTCAAACAGCTGTTGTTGTAATTAGTTATCTTTATTACGATACCGAGTTGGTCAGAGGTCGTTTATCGATAATAGTTACCTCAATGTCACTGATAAATTTATCGATAAATAAAAAAAGTTGTTTTCACTTCATTTTTGGCACTTTATGTAAACAATAGAATCGACGATCGATCGTTCTGTGGTCCTGTGTGTTTGATCTTGTTTACCATGATCAAATTTGTACATCACTATTTCGAAAAACTTGTGATTATAAAATTAATATAAATTTTATAATACCTATGTAAGTTTTACAAGGAAAACGTTACAAAATACTAATATAATTAGAGTCCTTGTGAAGGACCTGCGATGATGTTTGGTCGTCCACCGACTAGGTAAAACAATGTCAACTGCCGATTTGGATTACAGGCGACTAAGTTCGGCATACTCGGAGTACTCATCTCCACGGTAGTGCCAAACACGCTGCCATAATAACGCAATGCCACGCGGAATTTCAGAGGGCACCCAGGAACGAAGGAGCATGTGGAGCCATCTTTCCCTACTCTCAGTATCTTTTAAATAGGGACTTCGGGCTTGGCTCTCGACCTAAATTCTAATACACCCCTACTACCCCTGTGTCTCTGAGACTTCTTGATACAACATTACAGAAAGCCCAAGATAAAATCTTATAATATTTGGGAACCCGTAACCAACAATAAGAAAAAAATTGGAGTAGGTATCAAACGATTTAATTCGATTAATTTCGCCTATTTTCCTCCTCTCTGCAACAACAACTGTCTCGGCGACAAAGTTACTATGAATAAAACAACCCAACAAAGAAAGAGAACTGATAAGTGAATTAAAATAATGAAAAAAAGAAAAAAAAAGATAAAGACCAGCTGCTATAAACCACGGAGATGTTAGAACACATAATGATAATGTTACATAAGGTATGCTCAGATGATGATAAAAAAGTTAATTATAGTCCGACATTAAACATTTCAAGTGCGATGCATGCAATACATATTTACCGATGTCCAAATATTATAGAGCGACGAATGCCAGTCTAACTAAATATTCGACACCATGCAAACAAACCTACCGCACATTACATGGGTCATTTCCTTATACATACTTACTTCTTACTACGTCTTTGGGACCTAACCCTTTACTCGGGGGACCAATGCAAATGTGGGGCACACAGTTCACAGAGAATTAAGACCCTGCTGTGAACAAAGGTCTGCATTCCGCATATTCAATTCAATTCCATTCATTCATTTATTTTTGCAATTGTGGGTATTACATAAGATGTTAACAGCGTATACATTTTAAAACAACTACAATTCACAGTTTTTTTTGGACGTCTTTGTCATGCCAATGATGCTACAGATAAATACGAGGATTTCAGGATACTACACGAACACGGGGGTCGTTATGCAACATATTTCGATGATCTT
>LUGF01023799.1:104397-126018 GCA_001625245.1 Calycopis cecrops
TTAATCTAAAAGCCTTTATTTAAAATTAATTTTGAAATAAAAAATCTTTTCCACTTTCTTAAATAAAATAAATGTTTTCTTTCTTTCTTTCTTATACACCGTGGTCTAGTGGTTAGCGTGTTCGCTACAGACTTAAAGGTCTCAGGGTCGTGTACCGGGTTGGACAAGAGTGTTTTTTTTATTTCTGATAACAAGTCGGAGTAGGAGTTTTGGCGGTTTTACAAATCGTAGGGCACGTGAAACCGTCGGTCCTGCATCTGAACTGCCATCGGTGCCGCGGTTGTGTCGGCTTGCCATGCCATCTGAATAGGGAAATAATCTATATATATAAAACTCAAACGTGACATAGCCATCTATCATCGTACAGCCCAAACCACTGGACGGAATAACCTGAAATTTGTCATCCAGGTAGATGTTACGACGTAGGCATCCGCTAAGAAAGGATTTTTAGAAATTCAACCCCTAAGGGGTGAAATAGGGTGTTGAAGTTTATATGGATTTCTTAGAAATTAAACGCGGGTGAAACCGCGGGACACAGCTAGTAGAATATAAAGTCCACACGTCTCTACGTACACACTTGTGTATTAATAACATAATGCCCTGCCTGATTGGTTACTATCTAATGTATAAAATTCTCGTGTCAAGGTGTGCGTGATTGAACTCCTCCGAAACGGCTGAACCGATTCTCATGAAATTTTGTGTGCATATCGAGTAGGGCCTGAAAATCTGCCAATATCTATTTTTCATCCCGATATTCCCACGGGGTGGAAAGTTACGCGGGTGAAACCGCGGGCCGCAGCTAGTAATCTATACATATGGTCATGAGATTGCCTGTACATAATTTTCTTGTTGTACATAATTTTCCAAAATGTATTAGTAAGGAAAATATTAAGCGGTTGAATCACTGTAAAACGATGCTTTTACCAACAAAGCGAACTTTTATTTAAAACATTAAATATGTGATGTAATACCTATATATTATATGGTAACAAGGCATTATATATTCATAAACATATTATGTATGTTAATTATTGTAGTTTATCATCCATGTGAGAACATTTTCCGAGTGACTGTTCCGCGACTAAGTAATTAGGTTACAACTTACACTTAAATACGTGTGAATACTGCCGTTTATATTGTTTTAAGTTTAATCTACAATTTGGATTTTACGCGTTCTTTTGGTGTAAAGTTATCTAACGGAGTTTCTTTCCTTGTTTTCATATTTTATATAATTATATATAAAAATATGAAAGTAAGGAAAGAACTTTCCTTAAATTCAGGCTAGAATTCACGACATCTAGACGAATTGTTTCTAAAAAGAACGTTTGTTATTTGTTTTCGTCTAAAGTTTAATTCTAAAATCCTGGGTCAATGTGGCGGATTATCTTCTTAAGATTTCGCACGAGGAAATAAGGAGTAATTGTTCAACTTATAGTAACGTGTCGTAGACTAAAATAAAATGTCTTGCAGGAAAATAGGTAAATAATCTTTTGCGACCTGTACTTACGTTTATTGTGTTCTTTTTTTATCGTATGTCGTATCTCTGTATAATCTTATCTATTTAGAATAAAATATCATCTTGGTTTACGTCATTAATATATACGTATTGATATTGAAGAGAAAAAAAAATATGTGATGATCGGAGACCAATATCGCAACAAATTTTTATCATTTTCGTGATTCAAAAGCTGCATCCTTATGCCTATGTGACTTGAAACCTTATCGTTTTTCGGCAAATCTTTGACCAATGTTCTTCTGAAGATTGGAACTTAGTCTGCTAGCTATATTTTGTTCCTGTAGCATGCGATAACTGCTTCGATACGAAATGTGTGACCGTGTGCAACCAGCTTGAGTTTTGTTCAATTGACCTAAAGCCGCTTTATGATATCAGTTAGTCTTGTCTCACCTACGTGCTAAGTAGACTTGGACTTGTTCTATTGGTTTTCATCGGACTTGACGAGCCGAGACGTGAGGCAGAAATTAGCTGGTTTTACCAAAGTCGTGACGCCCATGCAGTGTAAAATTTTTGTTCCATCTTTTTTTATAGTATGCGGGTATATTTTTTTATAGGGCGCAAACGAGCAGTCGATGAAATGTTCATTACCGACGCCCATAGACGTTCGCACACAGGTTTTATACATATGCATTGCCCTCCTTCTTACTCCCCCCTCCGCGAGCCATCTACGAGGAAAACGTGATACAAATACTATGTAATGTTCTTTCTGGTAATTATTGGTACTTGTTTGGTTACATAACTAACATACTCCTAATCAAACGGGTCCGAATAATCCGTAGTCCGTAAAATAAACTCGTATTCCGAAAAAGTGGTACGGCAAAAACCACATGGTATTATATGATGGCGATATAGATGTAACATCATAAAGGCTTGCGTAGACGAGGAATTTCTGTCCGCAAAGTACCACGTACTTTTAATCCCTCACTAGCTGTGCCCCGCGGTTTCACCCGCGTTAATTTCTAAGAAATCCATATAAATTCAGCACCCTATTTCATCCCCTTAGGGGTTGAATTTCTAAAAATCCTTTCTTAGAGGATGCCTACGTCGTAACATCTACCTGGATGTCAAATTTCAGCTTGATCCGTCTAGTGGTTTGGGCTGTGCGTTGATAGCTGGCTATGTCTCGTTTGAGTTTTATATATATAGATTTGCGTTACTCGACACAGTTGTAGGCGATGTATTTTAGCGGACAAAAAAGTCCGCGCATGAAACCCCTCGTCTGCGCAAGCCTTAACCGTTGCAAAGTTTCTAAACGTTACATAAAATTAAATATGTGACCGGTAAGTTAAGTATTGTTGGTTTGTATAATTCGTGAAGTACCATTACATAAGTACATACCGCTGGCGATTGTTCGCGTAGGCGTGCGAAGCCAAATAAATTGTGTATACAAGCTCTTATTATGAAATTCGTTTGAGGTTCTTCTCAGTTTTTTAGCATTGATGAGAACTGGTGTTGAGAAATGTTATTACAGGACCTGTCCCCGTGCCTTTTCTTATAACTTCTTATAACATTTTTAAGGATTTTCTAGCTTTATTCTAGCTTAGTTGCTTGAGAGAACTGTTAGTATTATATTATATGAACAGTGTTTTGATAATAAGGTGCATACGATACTTATATTATGTAGCACATTATTTATGTGTAGTATTTCGTATATCTTTAATAAAAATGTTAAATACTTATATTATGTTAGTTACCTATTAATAGTTATACATACATAATATATTAGGTAGATTTCCGTTGAGTACGTCACTAAGTTGTTACTCCTCTTTATTAGCTAATAATAATTTATTTATTAAACGATAAATTATAGTGTAGTAAGTTATAGTTTAACATTCTTTTAACACTAGCTGCGCCTTCCAGTTTCACCTGCGTAAATTTAGATTCCCATTGAAAATAGAAAATCATTCCATGGCATCCCACAGGAACATTTTTTCGGGATAAAAACTATCCTATGTGTTAATCCAAGTTACCCTCTATGTGTGTGCCAAATTTCATGAAAATCGGTTCAAGAGTAACGAACAAACAAACATACAAACTTTCGCATTTATGATTAGTAGGATGTCTTACAAATCGACAACTGCATATAAGTGTCGATCCTGAAAATGTAAAACAAACTCGGAACACTACTTATGTTAATCGGTTCTAACTGTAGTGTACTATTAAATTTTGTTATTGCTGATTTTTCGAAATTGGGATGAAAGCATAATGATTGTGAAGGAACCAACAGAAATCTGTAAGGATCGTGGCATGTAAAAAAAATGTTAAAAAGAATTGTAAATGACAGTCTGTTCTCTCTACCTATTCCATCATGGGAGTGAAGTCGCGTGAAGTAGTGATGTTGTAGTGATGAACTGATGTTTTTGGGATCAAAGCGGCAAAGGCATCGCATAACCTTTTTTTAAATTTAATGTTACAGACCTGTTACAAGGTTTCCTCATGTATAGCACATACAATTTGTCTCCTACAGTCCACACATCGAAAGTTCGAACTTTTCTCTCTTATTTTTCTGCTGTTGCAAAAGAGTTGGACTTTCGGCGTAGCTAGCAGAAATGAGTTTCTCTCTATATATAAAATTTGCGTCCTAAGTAATGTGTGTTTGTGTTGTAGGACGGTGCAGTGTGCGTAGCAAGAGGCGCGCGCAGACTAGCGGTTACACAGAGAGCACAGAGCTAGCAGCACCATGAACGAGCTCGACACCCTGAGACAGGAAGCGGAGTCGCTCAAAAATGCTATTCGTGTAAGTTACATGAAAACTATTCACGTTAAAGGCGAATACGGGAGTCTTAAGCTATCAGGTGATCAAATTCTAGTCAGGAAGAAGGGTGCACATGAAGAATTGCTACGGGCCAGGACATGTGCAGGGTAAAGAATTACACAAACATCAAGCAATTAACTTAAGCTTACTTAAGTCATTGCAATCTTGTACTGTCTCCCGCTTTATTAGGGAGGGAAATTGGAATTACTTCCTACTCCTCCTACTTTCTTCAGATTAAATTCGTTGAGGGTCCCAAGACAGATTTAGCTTTTCCCTCGGGCTCTCTGCGATCATATCAAAGGGTCAAGTGTGGTTGCCGCTGTCGATCCTGGCGACACAGGAGGAGCAGCGCAGCGGTGGGAACGAGTGGTGGGCCAAAGCCCGAAGCATCAAGCAAACAGCTTATGACTGTGAGATGTGAGGCTCTCGGGAAGAAACCTATGCCCTGCAGAGGACTGACTGTTGTTGTTGATAAAGATGTTGATAATATAAGCATCTTTTTTTTATTTATTTTTTTATTTTTATGGTATAGGCTAGAGTCTAGACTAGAGGTGCAAGGATACAGACCTTGTATCTTGTAGACGTCTTTATTTAAATGTTCATAAAAATATTAGTTATTTATAAAGCCCTTATCGGTCCAATGCTGCACCTGCAATGGAAGTCAAGTCCAATGCTGTAACCAATGAAAACGTCACTAGAACGTAGTTGATAGTCCTCATTCTTAATACCTATTTAGAACGCCATATATAGGTTATACACCTATGTATACACCATACACCATGTAACGTGTGTACGCAGGATGCACGTAAAGCGGCGTGCGACACGTCGCTGGCGCAGGCGACGGCCAACCTCGAGCCTATCGGGCGCATCCAGATGCGCACGCGTAGGACGCTGCGGGGACACCTCGCCAAGATCTACGCGATGCACTGGGGCAGCGACTCCAGGTACGTACAACCACACTTGATGAATATATCCTATATTTCATGTGTTAATGTCGAAGTCAGATTCCCCCAATTTGGCGTCTATCGAGAGTTCATCCCAAGATATTTAGCGTGTTTGGCTTGTAGGATCTTTTAATTTGACCGGTCACTTGCGGAATTGGCTTTGATGCCAAAATCCTGGAGCACTGTCGAATCTTTCTTGAGAGACTTCGCTGTAATTTGTGGGAAGCATATTTTGGATTTTCATCTTCTGACATTGTTACGGTATCGTTGGCAAATGTACCCAATACCATGCCCTCAGTTATTGGTAAGCAGTAAACAACAGATAAAGTGTAGGGCCCATGACACTTCCCTGTGGTACTCCTGCACGACTATTACATTGTGTCTAGCTCTTTTATATTTCGGCGGTTCGGCGATTGCCGAATTGAATAAGTTTGAGTTAAAGTCCACAAGAAAGTGGTCGGCGCTATACGATATTCAATATAACTATCCGTAAAAATTATTCCATGAACCACTGAACAGACCTTGCGTATGATATTGTTAGTCAGAAGATAGTGCTTCTCAATTCTAGCACAGCGCAAGATTACTTTGTTTTTTTTGTTAAATTAACAGTGCTAAATGGTGACAAATATGAAGAGAAAGTGTTTTTGATCGATGATGCATTTATAACCGAATCTAATAAAACTAACTCTCTGACTAAATATGGGCTTATAAGTAAATTTGGAAAGTAGATTTATGACTCAAAAAGCAATAAAGTACAGGAAGTTGGAAGATCGATTTTCTCTAACTTACGTGGGCGGAGTAGCTTTTTCAACAAAGAATGTTACCTAGGTAGAAACCATATTTTGATTTGCACAAAAATGATACAGAAGAGTAATATTTTTAAAAAGTAATGCTAAATAGGTAGGTACATACATATCATAATTCTCATGTAAATCCTACTAATATTATAAATACGTTTGTATGTTTGTTATTATTTAGCAAAAATGTACTAAATAGATTTAGCTAAAATTTTACGTAGAGATTACAGACTACAGTCTTTAATGACAACAATTTTTTTGTATCCCAAAAATATTAGTCATTCAGTTTGGATAGACAACACAGATAAAACTGCGGTGCGCAGCTAGTATAAACGTTATTTGTTTGTACAACGACGCTACCAAGACGTGCAAACGAGTAGAAGAAACAATAATGGAATTACTAATTAGTGTTCGAGTAGTATCGAGGGATTGACGCTTCATAATTTTCCTAGAAGTGCTCTCTTAGCGTGCAATTGATTTGAATTAGTTCCTCACGCAATCGACTTGTGTATACAATAAATAAATGTAGCTATATGAACGATATCTAGAGAATGCACCGAAATACGGAGCGTTGGACGGTTTCAATGTGGACTATTTGGTTAGTCGCGAGGAGTCGCAGGCTGCAAGTGGACTCGTTACTATGACCAGATGCGCTCTCCGGAGGCCTACGTCCCGTAGCGGAGTCCCCCGGCTGAAGAATGAACGTCCTTGCAGTCCGTTTGGGGCGCCGCCACTAGAAGATCGGAAGTCTCGGTTTATCGTGAAGGATGTTTTTAGTTTTAGGGAGGAATTATTTATATAGCGTATTTTTTATGCAAATGTGTTCCCCTTCCTTCTTCTACTTCGTTGGGCCACCGGAAACTAACCTCACGAAATGCGACAGCGTAGCTCTCACTAGTGCGGGTATCGTGTGAGCAAGATGTGCCATGCCAATCGGGCACTACCGGGGAGGTACCCCGGTAGTGCCCGATTGGCATGGCACTACCACTCACCCAAACGAATAAAGAACGAATAAAATAAGTAGAAATAGTTGATCGCGGCAATTCGCGTGTAGCGCGTATAAATAAACTGCACAAACAAACATCGTCCCGTTCCGCGAAGACATCAGTAAAAACTCGGAATTTTCCTCCACTTGTAACGATGGCCGTGTCCGGTGCGCGCGGCGGCTGCCGGCTGTGAGAGGCAAACGAGCAGTCGGAGCCAATCTCTTGTCCACCGACGCTCATAGACATCCGCGTCTATGGACGACGGTGGCAATAAAAATGGCCCCCTACTGCTCGTTTATACAATAATAAAAGTATTAACGCAATCGGTATTCGCCCAAAGATTTCAACTGCTTGTTTGTTTTTGATATCTAACGAGTACCTCCGGTTAAGTAATTGGTCTGAACGAGTTGGCGGGCGTGTTTGGTGCGGAAGTGTGTGGGACTGATAAGATTGCAGCTTCCGATTGTGATTGTTCATCGTCGCGCGTAGAGGGCATACACCGGGTGCTTTTCTCTATTTTTTTTTTGTTGCATCAGGCGAATACATAGTGTGATACCTATGCGCCCGGGTGGCGGCTAAACCTGTAATCGACATGTAGTCCAATACCGACTAAACCCCTGCCTATGTCTGCATTCGGTTTCACAAGTTCAGATTCATAGTAACTAATGAGAATCATTAATTGAAGTAAAACCTCTATACGCGCGTGGGGACTAAGCTGGCGAGAGCGTTGCAAAAATCACACATCGGGCGAGGCCAATGGAATTTGTCATTCAAATTCAAAATTCTAATTTCTGTGATTTTTTTTGTATTAAAAAATAAATATCAAATGACATGTTACGTCATTATAACTACGATAATGAATTCTGTGTGTGGTCTAAGGCTCACATTTTTTTTAGTTAGAATTATAATGTGGAATAATTACTTGACACTTTAATAGATGTGATAATAATCAATTAAGGGTATTACATTGCTCAATGACCTTGGAGAATCTGTCACTAAGAAAGTCATTATTTTTTAGCGCCACCTATTATCATACGTACGTGTCATAACTTCTTGCAAATTGAAAATAACCAAAGATTAAACAAGAGTCAGATGTGCCACAATGTTTTAGTTGTATTTACCTATTTTGTCCATTTTATTTTATTAACACTTATTTAGCATATGTATTACTTTGATATTGAAAAGAATTAGGATGACCTTGTGATTGCAGCCGAAATAGGGCGGAACTACTAGAGATCTTCTTTGCTCAGGTGATACTGGCGTGCAAACTATACGCGGTCGTCGCTAAAAGCATGTCGTTGTACGGGTCGCCAATCTGAGTAGACAGACCAACTAGGAAGACCACAAAAAGTGGTGGCAAACCACATAGCTTGGGCCTACGTTACTGTTGTTTGGGCGGCGGCATGCTTACTGGCAGGCACCCCTCCATGGGAAATATTTATATAATAATATTTGTGGACTTTACACACCACGTTAGCCTAGCCCCGTGCTAAGTACCGTAAGGACTTGTGTTACGAGTACTAGACAACAAAAATATATTTAATATGTTTTATAAATTTAAGAAATTTTATATATTTAAGATTTTTGTTATAGAAATACATATAATACATATATAAACATCCATGACCAAGGCGGGATTCGAACCCGCGACCCCCGGCGCAACATGTTCCACTTATCCGAGCCCTGTACCACTGCGCGAGCCTGGTCGTCAAAATATATATTTGTCTTCGTATTTCGATCAGGATTGGAGATAAGAGTGGACTCGTTGCACGAGCGATTGCTGGGCATGGCTCGTTTACATGCTGACAGGTGTAGTACCTACCTGTCAGCATGTAAACGAACCTTGCCCAGCTATCGCATATATATGATTTTTATGTGTCTTTGATGATGATCAGGTAGGCGTTTAAAGGTTCTCGGAAATAAAAATAGGATGATTTGATTTTCAACATTCCTCTAAGTTTAAGGTAGAGGTTTTAAATAATTAAACATTATTAAATCGATACATAATCTCTACATAGTATAAAACAAAGTCGATTTCCTCCGTCTGTGTGTCTGTATGCTTAGATCTTTAAAATTACGTAACCGATTTTAATGAGTTTTTTTAAATAGATAGAGTGATTCAAGGGGAATGTTTATATCTATAATATTTTTGCAGTTCAAAATCCATGTTGGCGAAGCTGCGGGCGGAAGCCAGTAATAAATATTTTATTATTTTAAATCTAAACGTGTGTAATGTGAACAGGTTGATTTGTCAATAAGCGGGACTGATGATGATGGACACTGTAAGATGGCCTGGACGCTTTTTGCGCCGGTATTTTCTTCAGGCTGATCTAGTTTATAGCTAGCTCTTGCTTGTTATTATTGCCTGTGAAATATATGGCGGATTTTTAATTTCCATTATTTTTTTTTATAGTATAGGGGGCAAACGAGCAGGTGGTTAGTGACTACCGCCGCCCATACACATCCGCAAAACTAGGTGTCTTGCAGACGCGTTACCGGCATTTAAGGAGAGGAATGCTCTTTTCTTGAAGATCCCTAAGTCGTCCATATTATAAGTATTCCAAATTATAAGTAAAGGCCCAGCATCGATGTCAATTTCGTAGAGTATGAGTTTGACAATACTAGCGCAACTAGTGTCAGGTCTTAATTTTAATCTATGACAAGTTTAAAAATCTAAAATAAATTGTTAGCTACTTTACTTAAATTTACAAACATAATTTCTATATTATATCGGTATTATATCGGTATTATTTAAAATATTTTTTCATTCATAAACGTAAGAATTTGCAAACTTTTCTAATTTATTTTGAAGAAAAAACGCATGTACATCCACTCGTCACGAGCGCCGCAGCGACTTTGAAATGACATCTCCCAATTGTCATCAACGGCCATTGCGGGGGTGCTTCTGGTGGGGTTATGGTGAAATTTCTTATTTTTCATGTTTATTTAAAAATAAGATAAGAAATATAAAAAATAAACAATACGAATTGTTAAATAACTAATCACAAGTTTTTTGACATATATATCACGTCGGAATATTAAGCCGTTCTCGAGAGAAAATGCAATTTATCCAAAAATTTTACGATTTACATCAATTATTAAAAAAAAACTGGGCCTATTTACAAAAAATGTAAACAATACAATATATTTATGATTAATTGAAATATAACATATATTTTTTACACAGTAAATGCATGTACGGATTCATCAACAAACTTCTTTGAACCTAGGGCTTTTTTCGCGTTTTAGCGATGTAATGCCCTTAATGAGTGCACTCCAGTCGCGTATCGGAGTTGACACATAGTTTGCTCATATTTTTGTGTACGCAATTTTTTTTTTTTTATAGCATAGGAGGCAAACGAGCAGTTAGGTCACCTGATGTAAAGTGAACACCAACGCCCACAGATATCCGTAACACCAGAGGTCTAACAGATGCGTTGCCGACCTTCGAGGAAAGAATAAGCTCTTTTCTTGAATATCCCTAGGTCGTATTGGTCCGGAAATACCGAGAGGGGCAGCTGATTCCATATTGAAATGGTGCGTGGGATAATTTTCCGAAGGATGTAATACAATATATTAAAATTCAATTTGAAGCGGTGAAGGCGATTGTATTGCTGTGACAATACAGCAAATGATTATCATCACATCAGCCGGAGACGGGCCTCCCCCATAGAGTTACGGTCACGCATCCTGCATCCAGCTCGCACGTAGAAGGGAGGAGGATAGAGGGTCTATAGCCTCTGTGTGGATGTTTATCGTCGTTAGGCGTCAGTAGTCATGAAAGTGGTTCGGACTGCTCGTTTGCCCAATTATACTATATAAAAATCCGGCCAAGTGCGAGTCAGACTCGCGCACGAAGGGTTCCGTACCATTATCTACGAAAACGGGAGCTTATCTTTTGTATGGGAGCAAAAAAATCACGTTTATTGTATGGGGGCCCCCTTAAATGTTCATATGATTTAATTTTTTAAGTATTTGTTGTTATAGCGGCAACAGAAATACACCATCTGTGAAAATTTCAACTGTCTAACTATTATAGTTCATGAGATACAGCCTGGTGACAGACGGACGGACGGACGGACAGACATCGGAGCCTTATTAATAGGGTCCCGTTTTTACCCTTTGGGTACAGAACCCTAAAAACCTTAACCAAGTCAGTCTGCCGGGTTGCATCCTAAACAGCATCTCAATGCTCTGATTAAATATTCTTGATTAGCAGGTAGCTTATTGTTTGATTGGTCACGAAGATGGTGGTGATATTTATTTTATCATCCGCCATTGTTATGGCGCGGGAATATTCAACAATACCTGCGACAATGGTCTGACGACATGCGTCCTACCAATGGTGCTTTCTAGAAATAGCGGGCGTTAGTCACCGTGTATGAGCGAAGTGGAATACTAAACGTGCAGTAGACTACGGTAGATGTACTGCGGTGAGAAGGAAGGATTTAGGACATGGTCTGAATGTGGCCCGTGGCTAATTTATGTGATGGGGCCCTTTTGTCTAATACGGAGAAGCTTAACCAGTTAATGTTCTATCTGTGGGTACTGTTCTGGCAGGCGGGTTCCCTGATACGGTTAAGACAATGCACAATATCCGATATGTAGTTTTATCAAAAAAAAATACCAAGCATACCTACGTACAAACATGCGCATTTTTAATGTTAATAGTGGTCGTGGTTTTGGAAAATCTACAGCTTCGATATTACATGCAAAATTTCAACCAATTCGGACGGAATTAGGAAGAGTTAACCTTACCCGGTTAGGAGGAGTAAGGTGACAAACACATGTATAGGAGAATTATACAACGTTGATAAAAACGAGAGGCACTAAATGAAACTACGTATACAATAAGTGTCTTCTGCTAATCCGGCACTATTAAAAACAAGTTTACGAGAAGTATACGAAAATACTTTTTTCAAAGAAGTTAAATAGCATAAAAATGTAAAATGCTTTGTACTGACGGCGATAGCGAGTGATAACCTCGCACGGGGTGAATGACCCCGGTCCCCCGTAGTCGACCGGCCTCGCGACAGCTGACGATACAGCGCGTACGAAGTGAACAAAAAAAACTTCGGTTTCATTGAATGCCACTCGGTTTTATCAACCTTGTATAGTTATTGCAACTTGCATATGCTTGACAGGCTGATGGTGATGAAATCAGTGCACATGCAATAACTGCCCTCCCACACGTTTTATAACTTATCTTTAATCTAATATTTATCTTTAATAAATTTATCTTAAAAAAGCTTATTAGATTACACGACGGAAGGTAATATTGTGAAGAGGTAAACTTTCGAAATGAAAGAACTTCCGAAAACAGTCAAGTGGCCAATTCTCTTTCAACGATACTTCAATTGGGCTAACAGAAAAACAGGCCCAAGGGTGAGGCGAATAATGATATTGTTTGTTTGTTGTTGTGGTTGTATTATTTAGAAACAATGGGCAGGTAAAGGTTAACCCGTGAGAAGGCGCGGCCTAAAAAATAACACGAGGAGGCGCACGTGAGCAAAATGCTCACATTACTAAATAATCATTTACTGGTATATTCCGATAGTGGATGGTTACATTTAATAACATCAAAATAAATAAAAGACATGTAGCTTACTAAATAGAGAGTTTAATTATCATTAATTAACAAAAAAATCAGTCTTATGCATAACTGAAAATAATGTATTAACTTTGGCCTTTATTTTGGGCTAATTAACGAAAATAAACTAAAAAATACAAAATTAAACAAAAAAATAGGATTTTTTTATACTTCCATGTCATCTTGACTAATGTTACTATCGTAACACGTATGGTACATATATATCACATGCTCAGCGCAGAGTAATTTTTTACACAAAGTACATGCTTTTTAGAGCGTCTGCTTTTCCTCCTGGGACGTAGTTCGCAAAAACCGCTCGGTCTAGGCTAAATTATAAACTTCAGATCTGATGACATACTTTGCATACAAATTCTTCGCGAAATATGTGGTTTTACTAACTCAAGAGCCGCGCTTTTTAGAAATATATGTCTAGGAATTAGGTTATCTGTGTTCGCTTTATATATTATTTGCGCGTTGATCCCAGCTATATTCAAAATGGAAAAAAATAATCGCATTGGCCACCTAGCAGTAATTCTTGCAACGGAAGTCTTCTTTCTTTTGATCTGACACTTCCACACCCTCAATTGTAAAATGTCACCATTTCTGGTTTAGCTTCAATACCAGTCTCTTGATCTATATTGTCGTCCTCGTGGTTGTTGTGCCTTATCATTCTCTAGTTCGTCTGAGGCCTGCTCTGCATCATCTTCATAGAGGCTCTCTATGACTAGACCGTCGCTTTCGACATCATATCAGCACGCTCTACGCCTACATCACCAATGTCTAATAACTCGTCCACGTTCCACCGAGTCTGGGTCTGCTAACCAACTATAAATTTGAGCGTGCCGTTGGCCATTTATCTTCACTTTTTATACTAAAAACAATTAACAGAATATATTTACAATATATTTACTAAGAAAAATTCCATAAACATGTAAAATAATCAAAATACAAGACAAAATGCATTTTATTACAAACAAAAAATACTACGCGGATAGGCGCGTGATGAGCAAAATGCCGCGCTGCACGACGCGATGCACACAAACACCTTGCTGCGCAGTGGCAGCGGCATTGAGGCTCGCGCATCGCGACAACGGAGAAGGGGGGAAATGTTGGGAAGGTACTGAAAAGCTCGTAGTGCTGGAGTATTTCTAATGTCGAAAAAAATGGCAATAATATTTAGCGTGAGCAAAATGCTCATAGCGCGCCTTCTCACGGGTTAACAAACAGGTAAACAATGCTAGTGGGGAAGGATGTATCGGGAAAATTCTTGACAAGGTTAATTCAAGAGTAGGGAAAAGAATAATGAATTTAGAGGAAGCAAGACCAAGTTTGTAAGGGTCGTGATATGTAACACTAAACAAATAAAAAAAATATATATTAAATAGATATCTTAAGATTTTCTAAAAATTAAATCTACTCTAGGAAATTGTATTTAGTAATTTTCCATAATTAGAATTTCTATACTAATCCTTTTTTTTTCTAACTTTAAGCCTATTAAAAAAATAATCACAAGCATTGGTTTAAATAACTTTTACGAGGTCCTTTGTAATTTGAAGCAGAATTCTTTAATTTAATAAACGTTCAGTAGGTTTGATGATTCATTTTGACATCACCATTCGCGTAAATGGTTTTGACTTTGACCATCACGCGTATATAAGTCACGTGAGTTCATAATTACATTTATAACATAATCGAGCATTACGCCTCGCATAGCCTCGGCGGGTTACGATAAAAACAAAAATCCTCGACCACTCGGACTGGCCATCGGCGCGCGAGCCAAAAATAATAAAGTTATGATGAATGAAGCTCTAAAACTATCGCGAGTATGCATACGTGACGTACTGTTGCCTTCTATTTTCAATGTATTGTTCCATTTTGCCATGATTCGATGATTTATATTAGATTCGAAAAATTCTGAAAAACGTCGTGGGATATTCTTCATTTTTGAGCTACAAGAAAAATACTGGAACAAACGTGTTTTATCATGATTTATGTTAGATTCGGAAAATTCTGAAAAACAGTCGTGAGATTTGGTTTGTTTTCGAACTATAAGGAAAAGACTGGAACAAATGTGTTTTAATATCCTTCCATGATTTATAGATTCGATAAATTATGAAAAACATCATGGGATTTTGTTCGTTTTAGAGCTATAAGGAAAATACTGGAACAAACGTGTTTTATCATGATTCCATGATTTATGTTAGATTCGGAAAATTCTGAAAAAAAGACATGAGATTTGGTTTGTTTTCGAACTATAAGGAAAAGACTGGAACAAATGTGTTTTAATATGATTCGTTAATTTATATAGATTCAAAAAACTAAAAACTTGCTACAAGGAAAGAATTTTCTTTCTTAAGGAAGGAAATTGAACCATATTCATTACTAGCTGCGCCTCGCGGTTTCACCCGGGTAAATTTCGACCCCTCGGAAAATAGAACATCATCCTATGGCATGCCGTAGGAACATTTTTTCGGGACAAAAACTATGCTATGTGTTATTCCAGGTTACCCTCTATGTGTGTGCCCAAATTTCATGAACATCTGCATCGGTTCAGCAGTTTTTGCGTGAAGGAGTAACAAACAAACATACAAACAAAAAAGTATACCTAATAGCATAGGAAATGTCCTTTTCCCCGTTTTAATGGCCGTCGTTTCCTTTTTCATTTTGAAGTCGTTAACTGTATTTTTTTCACAACTTGATCGTATTACATAAATGCATCTGTGAGAGACTAACTGCTAGCTGACTTTTTTGTAGTTTTGTAATGAAATGCGAAGGCATATTACCATGATTCGATGATTAAAGTAGACTCGAAAATAAAATTCTGAAAAAGGTTGTGGAGTTGTTCGTCTTCCAACAATAAGGAAAATACTGGTACAAATGTGTTTCTTAACGAAAGAACCACGTACATATTGAAGTATAATCGCATTTGAAATGTCCTTTTCCCCTTTTTAAGACCGTCCCTTTTTGTTTTAAGTCTGTTTGTAATTTGGTCGGGTCATTTAGTCAGAATTTTATTGTATTAGATAATGAATGTGAGACAGGCTGCTAGCTGACTTTTTTCTTATTTCGTAGTTTTGAAGAGCTTGTTTACGTGTTAAATTGTTACATACTGAATACTCATACCATAGATGATGTCTATGGTTATGTACAGATGACAAGAGAGAGAGGGATGTTTGACATTACGACCATGACTTAGTGTATAGCATATCACCGTAGGTGGAGAGCTGCGGATAACCAATGTCCAGTAAAGACGCACACACCAATTGAACTTAGGCATCAGCTGTCAACTCTGATCTGTCAAACTCGTCCTACTTCCACTTTTCATATGTATATACAACAAAATAACGTTTTCCCAAAGTACATTTCCCATCCAGTGTTTATATCGTCTGTATAAAGTTATGATCGATTAAATCAGAAAATGACTTTACCACGATGAGCCTCTTCATATAAGAAAGCAATCTTTTTTTATCTCTTCCATAATGACATTAAGAAATAAAAATCCAAAATGAAGTTGAGCAGCATGTAGATTGTCCCCTGACATCGAGTTTGACTTAATTAAATCTGCGAAATGTGAGATGAAAAATTCTGTGATAGGAGTACACGTATAACATTATGCACTTTCTATCCATTTAGACGTAATAAGACATAGGGTAAGCTTTTGAATGAAATGGCAGTGTACAACATACCTTAGTACCTAACAACATTTTAATCATTTAATGCAATCGAGTCTCGTGACACAGCTAGTCTGTAAATCAATTAACTTTATCCGCTGCGGAGATTTCCGCTGGAGACTGCACGTATATTTATATGTTCGCGCGGCGATACACGTCTAGCTGTAAATATCCCATTAATAGCGGCCGCCTCTGCTCCCAGCCCCGCAGCCTGAAAGTGGGCCAGTGCCCCGGCCCGCTGATTGCCTCGCGGGTCGTTGATTGCTGTAAACGCTTCTCACACCCGTAGCCCTTGTTGCCGGGTCTAGAGAACGATCTATCACCGCTGAGCGATGAAAAATGGAACGTTTTATCGGAGTTTGCTCCTTAAGAACATCCTTAATTTAGATCTCTGGTGTCACGAATGTGATGTCTGATGTTAGGTAATCACCACACCCAAAGTGGTGATTACTTAACATCAGGTGGGTCCAATGTATGCTGCTCTTTAGAATAAGAAAATATGAGTACAGTCGTGCGGACACGGTCACCAGTCATGTTCATTCAAGTAAACTCCAATCGCACATCATAATTGGCACACGGGAAGTTTTAAACCTAGCTTTGATCTATGTTCTGAGCTAGGATTAGTGTGACGTTGACTTAACTCTTTGGAATTCAATGACTAGCTGCTTTGGTTATTCACATAATAATTGTTTCTGGACTTTGTGTTTATAATTTCTCTTAATTTTTTATATAAGATGTATAGCAATAGCCGATGCTATATGCTTTTCATTTATAATTCAATAGCAGTAAAAATATTCCTAGTCTTGATTTGTAGTTCCGGAGAGCAGCACGTTCAAATGAACTCTTCAAGCCTTATTATAACAATATAGTTATCTATTTTCATATCAAATCGATATATCACAAATCAATCGATTCAGCGTACGACTGTCATCAGTAAGAATAATGGTACAATTTATCAGTCGATCAAAATTTTGTTCCACCATAAACTTCCTAAGTTTACGCGAATGTCCCTCGTCACTATTAGTTAGTCACGCTCTATTTAGATATTTTACATGGCCGATTCATCGGTTAGACAGATTAACCAATTCATTGAATGGTTAGTAATATTTTTTTACGCTGCGGCAGAAAATAAAAGGTTCATGGAATAAAGATCCGAGTAGTAAAAGAGACTCGACCGTTTTATTATTTATTTTATCTACACTAATGTTGTAACATTCTACTTATGTTTTCAATACTTGACTTATAATAACTACTATTATAGCTCAGACAACAAAAAACTCAATTTAAGCAATTTGACATGATGTTATAATATCCAAATCGATTTTAGTGGAGTGCCTGGAGCATATAAAACCGTGAAACCTCGGAATAGAGTTACAGTGAATGGATTAATATGATCGATGTGGGATATTGTTTTTTAAACTATAAATTGCAATGTTTACCCAATATTTTTTTGTGCTTTCCACTTTTTTTTTCTTTTTTTTAACAAATTATTATAAAAAAATATAATGTTTGACCATATATTTTCACTTAAAACAGTATTTTTTTATTTATATCTTAAATCTTACCCGAGTAGACATATAGGAACATTTTTCAAAGATACTTGTGTATGAAAATAGCAGTAAGGATCTCGAACAGGCAGAGAAACGTGGAGGGGAGAGCGGAGCGGCAGCTGCTATATACAATGGAATTTCTCGGCTAGTTTAATAATTATAAGTAAATGAAATGTACTCTATTTTGAAACTCGCTTTCGCTCGTTTCAAAAAATCACACTCGTGTTTTCATACCCTTCATTATATGACAGTTGCATAAACTACTATTATTATACAAGTTTGTTATATTCCTTACAGATTTAATAATTTACTTATTTCTTTATTGGTAAGGAGCAGCTTTACACTACATCTTTTATTTTGCATAAATGATGGGTTCAATGATCAAATAAAACTTATTACAAACTAAAAACAAAGAAAAAATACGACGTTCTGTAGAAAATATATTTTAAATACACAGAAATACGAGATCTACAATTTTTACTATTTGTAAATATTATGACAGTTGTTGACACGACGAGCGTCTTCTGACTGCTACTGCTTCTGCTGCTGTTGCTGCTGCTTCTGATGACAGCGTCTGTTTCTGTCCAGGAACCTGGTGTCCGCGAGTCAGGACGGCAAGCTGATCGTGTGGGACAGCCACACCACGAACAAGGTGCACGCCATACCGCTGCGCTCGTCGTGGGTGATGACGTGTGCGTACGCGCCGTCCGGCTCGTACGTGGCGTGCGGCGGGCTCGACAACATCTGCTCCATCTACAGGTAACACTGTGTACTTTTTTTTAGTAAGAGGTATGTGAGAAAGAGGTACTACCCCGTGCGTGACATCACTATTGAGTTACATAATAAAAATCCAAAATATTTCAAGGATTTAGGATTTAAAAATAGCACATGCATGCATGAATGTAGCCGAATTAGGCCGGCACGGCCGGGGAGATCTTCGCTTACACGACACCGGCGTAAAGTGACAGCCGTGCTGTCGCGTTTCATACGGTGTGCGAGTAGTCGGTGGACCATGGAGGTGTGCGAAGGAGGGCAAGGCATCCGTATAACCTTTATGCGGAAGTCCACGGGCGTCGGTAGTCATTAAAATGGCTCCAACTGCTCGTTTGCCCCCATACTTACACATACTATAAACAAATTAGATTTATATTCACGTGTACACGCCCTCGTGGATTGACACTTAGCGCGGATGACGTCACAGCGCAGTATCGATTGCTGCGCTATATTATCGAGTTCCCGGCGTGATGCGGGGCGAGCGGGAAGTTGCAATCCACCAACGCGACGTGCTGAATTAATTCGTCAGAGATGCTCTGCGCTCAGGATTATAACAAGACAGATTCAACTACAACACGTAGTATTGCGTCCGATCGGAAAATATGCGATCGTCATACGGAAGATAATTGTAGTCTTAAGTGATTTGTCAAATATACTTACTACTATTAGGCGAGGGGCTGCCAGTTAAGCAGTGTTTAACGCACATACCTGGATCGGTCACAAACCCACGCCAAGTATGCCTATCTAATCGCATTCGGTACAAAAAAAATAATAAGAATGGATTTATTTATCGGTCTCGTGGTCTAGTGTATGTTTAACCACAGACCTCGGGTTTAAAACCCGGGTCGAATTAAAAATCATTACGCACGTTAAGCCGTTGGTGGATCTTGCGCTTGATTTCTCTCCGGTCGTGACGGAATGTCACCCTGCGGGATTGTGAGAACGAGGGAATAGAGTGTGTTAAGTACAGTGCGCACATATTTATGCACTACAATATAATACGCATCTGCCTAGTCTTTATAAAGATGGCCGCCTTTGTCGAAATTCACCTAGTAATATTACCCGTCTTATAAGACGATGTGTGTGTTGCGTGCAGTCTGATGAACTGCTACGTGCATGCGTATGTCAGTGTGCGTGCTAACGTGTCCGTGTTGCGTGCAGCCTGAAGACGCGCGAGGGCAACGTGCGCGTGTCCCGCGAGCTGCCCGGCCACTCGGGCTACCTGTCGTGCTGCCGCTTCCTCGACGACAACCAGATCCTCACCAGCTCCGGGGACATGACCTGGTCAGTACCTGCCACTCTACATACTATATCTATTATTATACTATATTACATTAGAATAATACAACTTTATCGGACTTTATCGCGGTTTATTTAACACCAAATGCAAATAAACCGTGATAAAATCCGTTTGTTTTATTGTAATGAGTTATTACTATACAAAATTTGTAGTCAATTTCCTCCATGAGCACATTGGAGAGAAGGAAGCGCATCTGCGTGAGAATCATGTGGTCCGTTTCGTTTGTTACAGTAAAAAAATTAGAAATTATTAAAACCTTTATTTGTGGAAAGCCTTTTGGTTACCATCACATCAGGGCAATTTATTTAATTATTATGTTACGAAGAAAAGAGGCGAAAGATGAATTTTGATATAACCAGCCTGATCTAACTATACTTCTAACGTGCTCAAGCGGAGCAGGCTATATAGCGTGCTAATTGAATAAACATACATACACGCTGTCACATACAATTATGCTACATCTGACACTTGACGCAAAAATCAAGTAATATCGATGAATAATACATTATACATACATTTACATGAAAATACATAAACATACATTTACATGAAAATACAGAATCATACGCACCCGTGTGATGAATATACATAATATACTTAACTGTCTTTCTATCTCTGCGTGACTTGTTTTGTGCATAGGATTAAATCTGATGGCAGTCACTTCGCATCAGGTGAACCGAAATACCTTTGCATTTGTGAATGAACAATTGTTTATGTCAAATTAATTTATAGAATGCAAGTCATATTTTTATTTCTTATTTTTTGACGCGTTTCATAGACTCATCTTAAGTTTGATAAACAATTTTGATACTTTACCTGTTGCTTTAGTAACATTAGAATCTACTAACTTTTATGCGGTTAGTGGGACTCACTGGTCTCTATATAAACTGGATAGCAGATACACATGAAAAATTTCATATGCGGTTATACTGGTAATAGTTTATGCCTCGAATTACCGACTAATTGGACAGGCCTCAAGCTTGAGAGATTATTATGAACTGACCGAACATAAGCAACTGCAAATCGTGTGGGCGCATGAGGTCTAATCTATGTTTTAGTTCCATTGTTCGAGGCGCCAATGGTTGACAGTATCTGCCATCCAGTCATATAGGATGCAGTCGTGGGGCCGGATGTACCTGCGAGATGAGTTTGTAGCACATGGGGTTGCACATACCCCACTGTTGAGCTGGTGGAGTTTTATCTGTGTGTGTGTGTGTGTGTGAACAGCGCGCTGTGGGACATCGAGACGGGCCAGCAGTGCGGCCAGTTCACGGGGCACACGGGCGACGTGATGTCGCTGTCGCTCGCGCCCGACCAGCGCACGTTCGTGTCGGGCGCCTGCGACGCGTCCGCCAAGCTGTGGGACATACGCGACTGCCAGTGCAAGCAGACCTTCCCGGGCCACGAGAGCGACATCAACGCCGTCACGGTAACTAACACACACCGACACTACCATGGAGCAGGGAAAAGGAGGAAAATAAATAAACGTCGTATTCATTACTGTCATGAGCGTGCCAGATTTACACTAGTTTGCAATAGCGAACGTGCACGAAACATAAAGGCAGCACTTTCGCCGCCCTAGATCTATCTAGATCATTTTAGGAATCAAGTGCTAGCAAAACATCAAGCAAAAGACAATGACAAGTTGACATATGTTGATCATATGGAGAAACGAAAATTTGCTAGCATTCGGTTAACATTTCAGCCATTAGTTAGCGTGGCAATCTAGAAGCTTATC
>LUGF01023799.1:126241-139442 GCA_001625245.1 Calycopis cecrops
CAATAGGTAACGTGCACGAAACATAGAGGCAACACTTTCGCCGCCCTAGATCTATCTAGCTCATTTTAGGAATCAAGTGCTGGCAAAACACTAAGCAAAAGACAATGACAAGTTGACATATGTTGATCATATGGAGAAACGAAAATTTGCTAGCATTCGGTTAACATTTCAGCCATTAGTTAGCGTGGCAATCTAGAAGCTTATTCCCTATAAAGCTGCTATCAATAACAAAATAATAAGTAGCTTCATAGGGTTGACATTGCTATGTTAACTCTATGATGAGCCAACTACTAAAAACTAAGCGTAACCCCGCGTACTTGTAGCACGTGTGCCACGCCCACTTAGCACTTCCACTCTTTTACTGTTTCTTGATCACTTACCTACTTTACCTACTTACCCAACCTACCGTCTTCTTAGTAAGAAGACGGTAGGTTGGGAACTTCTTACTCCTTCTATTTTCTTCTGATTAAATTCGTTGCGGGTCGCAGACAGTTTATTTTCCTCTCGGACTCCCTGAGATTATATTTAGCTTTAATATTTTTATAATTAAATTTCCATAGGGTTTCATCACTACCTATAGCAAGTTTAAAAACTAATATCCAAACTGGCTGGTTGAGATTCTTTATGTAATGAGAGATAGTGCACTTCACAGACCTGCCCGGGCACGAGAGCGACATTAACTCCGTTACGGTAATCATGATCTTCCAACATAGAACTGAACATTTTCTAGTATCGATCGAGTAGTAGTCTCGCTCGCACGATTCGCTCGCCGGACACAGATTAACGCGTTATCAAGCGCGAGCCCATTCGACTCAAGCATGCTTTAAAGCAGTCTTTCCCAAAGTGGGCCCCCTTGTGGGCACTAGATGCTCAGAGGGGGGCGGTAAAGAGCCAGAAACGACATAATTGTCTTTGAATATCAAGGTGTAATAACTAATAAGGGGGCGATACGAAGTAACTGATTTTCAAAGTGGACGTTAGACGAAAAAGTTTGGGAACCTATGCTCTAGGGTAAAAACCCTATGGAGATCTGTGAGAGTTTGGTGGTCCATTAGACCGATGCGGTGGTAATACGTTATGTGTTGCAGTTCTTCCCGTCGGGGTTCGCGTTCGCGACGGGGTCGGACGACGCCACGTGCCGCATGTTCGACATCCGCGCGGACCAGGAGCTGGCCATGTACTCGCACGACAACATCATCTGCGGCATCACGAGCGTCGCCTTCAGCAAGTCCGGCCGGCTGCTGCTCGCCGGCTACGACGACTTCAACTGCAACGTGTGGGACTCGATGAAGAGCGAGCGCGCCGGTGCGTACCAAGAGTTTTCTTATTATAGGATAGGAGACAATCGAACGGATGATAGATGACTACCGCCGCCCATAGACATCTCCAAAATTCGAGGCTTTACAGGCGCTCGAGCCTCTACCGAGGACTACTGCCGGAGTGTCCTGTCGTTGACAGATCCGAGACACTCCATAGCGGCGGCCGAATGTGTCTCGCAGTGGTTTTTGGTCCATGTTTACACCATGATTTTGAGTCTGACACAATGCCCACTCTCCTATAGCCTGTTGGACGGTGCGTAAAAGCAGCCCTGCGACCAAAAGTTAGGAAATCCTCATGACTGCATCATGATCTAGTAGTCACAGACTTAAAGTAGCGGGTCCGAATCGCGGGTCGAAACAAACAAAAAGTATTATTGTGATATCTCAGTTTCCAATGACAGTCAGGAAACTGATACCGCAATTTAATAGGACTGGAGAGCGATCAGGCGGGACAGCTCGCTTGGCACGCCGCTGTGCTTCGCAGAGCGCCTTAGGTGCACGTTATACCGTCGAGCCTGATTTATCTCCAGTGGTGTCGGGTTGCCGTTCCCTCAGAATAGGAGAATAGTATAATGTCTGTGGAGTGAACACTCCACTTTAATATAAGCCCCATACTGAGTACCGAAAGGACTTGTGTTACTGGTACTAGATAACGTAAATATATTTCATATTATTCATACATTTAAGAAATGTTATAAATTTAATATTTTGACTTATATAAAAATTAAAGACCTGGGCGGATAATATTACATAGTAAATATGGAATATTGTTGGTAAGAGGTAGTGCCACACTGCATGCTTGCATGCAGTCGAATTGGCCCGGCACGACCGGGGAGGTACCTCTCGCTTACACGAGACTGGCGTAAAGTGACAGCTATGCTGTCGCGTTTCGTGCGGTGTGTAAGTAGCCGGTGGCCCATGGAGGTGGGAGGAGACAGGAGGGCAGCGTATCTGTATAGACTCTATGCGAATGTTTGTGGGCGTCGGTAGTCATGAAAATGGCTCCGGCTGCTTGTTTGCCCTCCTATATCAAAAAAAAAATGGAAATTAAAAAACGAGTCAATACTTTATTTATAGTCATATACATTACGATGAAGCTAATATAGTGTGGATGCTAAAACTACTGAATAAAATATGAGTTGAAAAACCATTACTTATAATATGTTGCACATCGGTGCCAAACCCTTCGCTTGGGCTACTACTTAAGTTCATTAAATAAGGTGAACAGTTAACACCCAAAACACGTTTCTTTTAAACTGACCTCATTTTGAAGTGCCTTTGACAGCAGATGAGTGTAAATATTTAAAGTGTCTTACTAAAATTATATAAATAATTTATTACGAATTTGGCACTGTGGAAAAATTTAAAGTGTAACTTAAACTTAAGTTTAACAGAGCGTTCTTTTTTTTTTTGAAGTTTTGTATATTTTTAAACTACCTATACTAAAATCATCAGATAATACAACGACAATTTTCAATATACTACTTCACTATTACTACATATACATACATTATACAGTATATTTATTGTCGCATATAAACTGTTTCAGGTATCCTCGCCGGCCACGACAACCGCGTGTCCTGCCTCGGCGTCACCGAGAACGGCATGGCCGTCGCCACCGGCTCGTGGGACTCGTTCCTGCGCATCTGGAACTAAACGCCCCACGCCCACGCCCCAACCCCACGCCCAACCCCACACCCGCTCTCACGTCCCAACCCACCCGTGTGTGCAGTGCCGGTTTTACTGGACCAGTCAGGCCGCGTCCCACGCCTGCGATGTACGTAAAATATACGACGCACCGCAGGCGAGGGTTTACTCGGCCTAGGGCCGGGAGTACCCGAAATCCGGCATTGGGTGTGTGTCTACATTCAAATTGTTACGATACCTGAAGGGGACACGGCGACCTTTTGGATTTTTATATAATCGTGTCTAATATAAAAAGACAATTGTCCCATGTTCAATCTATTCACAAATACGTATATGTTCTAAGTTCCTTATATCTGCAGAATTTGTTCTTCACTATTATGAATTAGTGATAAACGAAAAGACATACATACATCCGTGAACATCACAAAAAGACAACTCCATTTTATCTGTGTGCTTGAATATGGGAATACCAATCTGTACTGATATACGCATTTTTGTTTTTGATATAGTGTAATACACTAAATATTATAAGCACAAAAGGCGCCATTTTAGGGACTTTGGTGTCCATTTTAGTTGGACAATTACAGATGAAGAGTTGCCAATTTGAAGTGTAGATACATCTTGAAGCCCATTCTACAATAGTCTTGTGGGTTTCATGTGTTGGTATTGTAAACGCGGATGATTCTAAACAATTTGTAATGTAGACACGCACAATGTTTTTAATTTTATATGAAAATAAAAGCGCACTTGTCCACGCACATTATACATGGATGCCATCAGCGACTCGAGATCAGAGGCGTAGCTATGTGGCCCCGAGCTGTAGCTCCTGTGGGGCCCCTAATGTGCCCAAGAGGGCCTCGAAGTGCCCAACAGGGCCTCGAAATGCCCCAGAGGGTCCCGGCTACACCGCTGATCGCAACAGTCGCAATGCGCTGATCTGCGCCGGTCCCTGAGACCGCGCTGTTTATTTATTGTATACATAACTTAACGCATTTAAACTCGTGACTAAGGAGGCGTGTACACTGTTCGCTGAGATGGTGTGTGTATGTCTGTGTCTGTTTATAATATATTTACATTTATAGTAAAACCCTTCGAGTCCACGGACGAGAGCTGTCAGTTTTTTTTCTTATACTTGGTAAGTTTAATACCTTTTTGTTAAATTGTAAAATTATTTGCTATTTCCCTAACTACCTACCTTTATTTTCTATTTTGTATAGGGGCTTTTGTCAAAGTTAAGTACTTTACTTAACATTCCAAATTTAACTTTTACCAACCACCAGTCGGCTTCTTATAACATTTTTCGATTTGACAATTAATTTATAATAATAATAATCACATTTCTGTCGAATAATTCTGTCCAAAACCTGTGTAATCTGTCCTTGATATATTTAGCAAAAGTAGAACTTTGGAATCACCATATACTTAATTCTACGTATCTCTAGTGTAAATATTGATTGAATGATTATCTTACTATTGCTCTTGTTGACTAACTACACTTAACATGATTCACTTAGCTCGATCAGGACTTAATTGTTGCTTGATAATGACTTAATAATGTAAATATGCTTCAATTAAAACCACGGTTAGTGGAAATAAATCACGTATTTCTGTTTAACAGAGTTTAGAGGTCATTGATAATAAGTATTTACATATTTAACTCATATGTGTGCTACATACTTTATAAATATAATCTGTATACTAACTAAAGAGTCCTAAATTCAATTGAAACAATAAATCTATCAGTCCTACTGACTAACCCTTATTTTGATGGTTTTTAAACGATCCAACAACAAAATGTTACAAATATTTTTCATCTTTTCAGATCTTAACTCATCGCACAACTGAATTGTCATACGTACAAGTCGACTGTAGACGAAACATTATAAAGAACCAAATATTATTGATAATTGTAACGGGCGATGCGTCCAAAATAATTTGCTATGTAACTCTAACAATTATTTATCCTGTCATTATTTATATTTCGTTATGTAAGTGCGCTGTCGAAATAAATAATACAGACGTAAAGATAGATGTTTTCATTGATCACGATTTCGACTTTGTATATGTGGCGTCGACACATTTACAAAGTCTTGTAAAAATGTCGAAAAGTGTAAATTTTAATTTATTTATTCGGGTGTCTATTTTGTGTACGAGACGAAAATGATTTATCGTAGGTTCGATGGAGAGTGTATTTCTAATTAACCCCTACTATGCTTATGACCTCACGGAGGTCTGAACTCATTCTTTTTATACTATTATATTCACTTTTCTATGTAAATTTTAATATCAGGAGTAAGATTTACCGATCGAGGCGCAGCGTGTATCCGAGGCTGTACCTAGCGAATTCCATGTATACTATATTCATTTGTATGCAAGCTTGCACGTTATCATTCACGCTATAATAGTACTTATTGTCCACGTCACACGGTCTCTTAAGCGACTCCTATAATCATTAATGATGTGCAAGTGTTTGTAACGCCGGGGACGCACCATCACCCCGAGTTCATTGTACTAGAGTAAGCTAGCTATAGGAATATAAGGGTAATATTAGGCATTTTTAACTTCAACATTCTGTGTTGCAATTCAAAGAGGAAGGAGGCGATGTGTTTTTCGTTGTGGTAACACTACCTGTGAATTATCTGTTCTCAGTATTTGTTTGTAAGCACAAATGTTTGTACGCTTTTTTAGTCGATGGATGGTTGTCGCTAATTATTTACATTTTTCTGTTTAAATTAAGCCTTTTCGTCTTAGATAGGTTACAATATAATATGTAGGTGTTTATATTTAAGAAGCGGTAGGCAGTACCAACTCGGACGGCAGTGAAACGATTCCGCACAATAACCTATTACGACCCGCGATGTGCTCAAGCTGTGTCAAACGAGGATTACTTTGTACCATTGTTTCCTTACGCATAAAAATGGCATATCAAAAAAAAAACAAAATCGCAATTTATTTTATAATCCCACAATATTTTATTTATTTGTTTAATATTTAAATAGCGTACGTTCTCTGTTAGGACATCTGTGTTCTTATCTGTCGACGCGAACGAAGCGGAGCCGCTGGGCAGATGGAAATGAAAGTTAGCTCTGGTGTGCTAGATTTACGCCTAGATTTAAGACTTTTTTAAAAACAAAAAAAGTTGTTTTTCTACTGTAATTGCTTCTTTCGGATCGGTGTATGATAACTTACGGTATATATAGAATTAATATGATATTTAATGGATAGTTAATGGCTCCTTTTGGTTTATTTTTTCTATTCAGACCAATTTTTCTCACTTTTACATCGTATTATTGGAATGGACTGCCATATTTTATCCTATAACTGTAACTATAATCTAACTTAATAGAGAGGGCGGGAGAGAACGTCAAATTGAAGATTTTTTGTGCCATTTTGAAATTAAGTGAACAAGACCTATAAGCGGACGTCTTAGAGACTATTGCTCAAAATCTTTAATTTGAGGCAAGTAAGATGGCGATAGTTTGGCCCCCACAGCGTATGCGATCCCACGAGTGAGCTTTGATGAGGGCGCCACTGTAGCGCCGAGCGACTAGCCCCTAACCAACTATAAGCTATGGGCTTCATATGTGATAACGTTGAGGTTTTTCCTAAAAACTGTACGTGGGGCGCTTAACGCAGATTCCTTTTGTCACTTGAAGTTAAGGTTGGATTTTATATAAGTTAACTTTTATTTGCTAGTCCACATCTTTGATATGTTAAAATATTATTAGTGGTGTAATACTAATTATAATGTATTGTGTAAAATATTTTTTTTAGTTATTATTATCAATAAATTAAAATTTGTTTATTTTAAAACGCGCGTTTTATTTATTTTTATATCCTTAACGCTGCTGTGAAGTATTTTTAATTAGACTTGTTTTGCTACAATCTTAGTTCATAGTTATTGATTTTGAGCACGTTACTTGTACAAAGCTTCGGACCGGCATCCTAGGAGTTGTGCGTTAACAACGGCAGACTTTTCAGAATTTTTTTGCTCCCCATGGTGTGATGAGATTGACTCAACCCTTCCCTCCCCTAAGTCCACGTTATATTTTTCAAAATACGCATATAAATATTGTAGATACCTTAAAATGATTAAAAACAAGAAGTAGGTTGTTAAAGTGATAAAAAAATGTATATTATATCTTGTAATGCATGTAAATTTTATAACGCATGTGGTATCTCTTTTCGAAATTACCGCACACTTGGGTAATAGAGGTCATATCACTCATATAGCGAGATGATGAATGCATGTAATTGTTGTAATAGGTTGTGTCGAATTAAAAAAAGAGAGAAGAATTAATTTCATGGCCTGGAATTGTCGATGTCCATTGTCCATCAACCTGATGACGATAATGATAGGTAGGAAGAGGCAGATATTAGTCATAAAATTTTATAGGGGGCGCTTATTGAGGAAAATTGGCGAAATCTTGATAGATATTCTGTGAAATTAGGTCATATTGTAATGAACAAACATGTATTATTTAAAATTTTACTTGTGAAAAATATTATGTATATTTGTTAGCCTCTCCCAAAAGTAAGATTGGGTGAGATTTGAATCGAACCTCTCATTTCCCTACCTTACGTAATTTATTGATTTATGGAGAACAACCCTTTAGCGTACTAGGACGTTTATAGGAAGGAATACATCATGAGAATAACGTGTTTTAGTGGTATTGGACATACTTATTACTAATTATGATGGACGAAGGAAGGCAATATCATATAATATTAAACCACAGGTCTACACCATGATAGTAACATGTTCTTGTGGTATGTCCGTATTGTGATGGGACGCAGGAGTGAAACAAAATTAAATCACAGTCCACAAGTTGTGTGAATAGCTATTTGATTTTCTAATGTGAATGAAAAATGTTGACTGCGGTAGGCAACTGGAGATTATTAGACCAAACGTGATTCCGAAGTGTTAGGTGCGCTAGACAAGTAGCGACCTACTCGCTGTGCTTTCAAGCGTTACTGTTTTACAGATCCAAAAAATCTCTTGAGGATTTTATTTTGTGCAGTTATTACCTACTGCAGATTTTATTATTCCTTCTTAGGTAGCAGTTGAATCTCTTGTATATAAGTACTAGCTACGCCCCGCGGTGTCAGTCACGTAAATTTCGATCCAGTGGAAAACAGAAAATCATCCCATGGCATCCCATAGGATTAATTCAAGTTACGCTCCATGTATGTACCAAATTTCATGAAAATCGGTTCAGCAGTTTTTGCGTGAAGGAGTAACAAACAAACAAACATAAAAACTTTCGCATTTATAATATTAGTGGAATTATCTATGAGTTGAATCAACTGAAGTCTACTCACTCAAGGACGTTAAAAAAAAGGCGGACGGAGTCTCTTCATACAATAACTAGAACCCCAGAGTAGGCTGACTTTGTACTATAGTATGCCGGAGACGTTGTCATGTTTGACAATTTTTAGAAAATACACGTAATTCGAGATGCCGTAGTATGTAATAAAAAGCTGTGGAAACAATAGTGTTTCACATAAAAAAAGCCAGGGGATCACTTTTCATAGGTAAGCAAGAAATATATCCAGCTTATTTCCGCAATTTTATTGTTTTCGTAAATGTTTTCCAAACAATTAATGTTGTCAGACAATTAACATTTTCATTTACCCTGAATTGGGCTAAATATTTTTTTACTATTAGGTATTGTTATGTTTTCGTTTTGTTTTTCATGTTTAATTTTTGTTCTTATATCTTGTGTATGGTAGTGTTAGTCTCACAAATAAAGTATTTTTATTTATTTTATTTTTTATTTTATATATCTCGACCAAGCGATAAAAAACTACTTTGTTTGAATTTCGCGCTACGGTAGTATTAAACCACGTTAAATACGTCTGTCTATATCCGTTCTGGGTGGTAAATAACAGCAAATAAAAAAATGTAAGTCGATAGAACTTCAAAAATATGTATTCAAATTATTTAAAAAGATGGGTAATTTTTCTTATGTCTTGTAACCCTTTACACGCGCAGACATAAATACATTGTCACAATTTTAATGCTTCAATATTTTCTAGGCAACATTCCGTCCGCCTTTTTTTTAACGTCCTTGTACTCACTGTCATAAACAAATATAGACTAAGTTGTCTTTTTTGGACCGTAACAAAAACCACGGAACGCGCTAGTGTAGCAACATCATCGACCCAACTCGCTCGCAATGCAGCAACAACCTGCATTTGTACGCAGCTTCGCAACGCCCATTAATTAAATGCATTCAGGTGACCGGGGAAGTATTAATTAGCATGTCTTGTGGCGTTCGTTATTAACAAAGAGTACAAAACTTGAAGAGTCGCCTCAATCTTATTGTTTAAGGTTTGTATAATGTTGGCACGACCTACATGCATAAGCGAAAACGTACGAAATATGGATGTTACGAGTCCTCCGGTAATGATGCACGTGACGTAAGTATAAAGGTGGCAAATCGGCAAAACACTTTGTTTTTTTTATTTACTAGCCCATAGACATCCATATAGAGGCAATACAGATGCACTGGCCTCCTTTTTCCTTCCACCTCCATGGGCCACCGGCTTACTTAGACACCGCACGAAACGCCACAGCACATCACTACGCCGCCGGTCTCGTGTAAGCGAGAGGTACCGCCCCGGTCGTGCCGGCCCAATTCGGCTGCATGCAAACATGCAGTGTGGCACTACCTCTTTTTTAACCCCTGTTTTAATTAACAAGCTTTTATTAGCTGGGTCTATATTTTATGGTATAGGGGGGCAAATAAACATTTTGAGACATTTTCATGACTACGTTATGACGTTGTACAGATGCGTTGCCTTCCTCTATGAGCTACCCGATATTTACACACTGCACAAAAGGCGACAGAACAGCTATAACTACGCTTATATCGTGTATACGAGGGGTACCTTCTCAGTGGTTCCATCCCAATTCGGCTGCAATGCTGCAGGCCACAACCTCTTAATAAACGGGACTCCAGCCATACAGGGCACGTCAACACATCAGCACAGGAATTTCGTAATTTAACCTTAAAATATAAATCTATGACAATGGTTGAGCTTCTTTCGACAACGAGCAGTAGATTTTCATAAAGTTAAGTGTGAAGTACTGCTATTGCTGCAATGTAATCGTAATGTAACCGACACAGAAATATAAAATTGTAAATACTATCTATCTATATACATATAATAAAACTGTAGGAGACCTTATTTTGTCTGTGTCTTGTACGGCTTTCACACTAAAACTACCGGACGGATTTTGATGAAACTTTATGATAAATGCGTGTATTAGTCCTCGGTAACATCTATGCTATAATATTTATCAATATATGTAATGCTGCAGTTCGTATCTCTACTGAAATACACTATTGCAGGCAATGATATTACAATACTTTTGTAATATCATTGTATTGCAGGGTAAAATAACGGATTAACAATTCGGCCACATAGTTACCATGACATACCTACTTTGCAATAATGACAAGACAACGGCTGTCGGGTCAACTTGTTGTAAATAAGTATTTTGATCTCGAGCACTCCAGCAGGCATCTAAAATGTGACCAGATATCATTATCGTGTCAAGGGGGGGTTAAACTTTGGTAACAGTCAGTGCCTATAAGTAAGTATATGCGTGTGAAAGTTTGTATGTCTGTTTCTTCACGTGCAGTAAGAAACACACATAATATGTATGTATACATGTATATACATGTATGTATACATATACATACGTACAAAAAACGTTCTCGAAAGCACAAAACGACTGACAGGCGACAGCTGCCTCTCCAAAATTACTGATTGGCATTGAATAAAATTTAGAACAGATTCCAATAGATTACAATCTGGAATTATATAAAAACTGTATTAAAAGACGAGGCTGGCACCGCAGGTACTAGCTGCCTTAGTACCTATGCATATCATTGTAGTGGCCCTCCACAGTGTTCTTAGCTTTATCGTTTTGACAGAGCATCGACATTATCTTCAATGGGTATAGGGCGAAACCCTTCTACAAAATATAGTCTAACATTGGCTTTATTGAAGTTCTAAGTAGGCCTACACATTTGTGTAGCAACATACAAGTGAGTGCTAAAATTACTGCTACTCAATCTATTTTGAAATCGTTACATATCTCCAAAGTGCGCCAAAAATTTCACAAAAAAAACAGGCCGAAGTGAAAAATAGCGATCTTCCAAGTGAATTTTAAAACATCTATTAACAGTAACTAATTAAAACAAAAGTACGAGACAAACAGGTCGATAAATACTTGTGCTTTTAGTTTTTGAATGTTTTAGTGCACTTGATATAGAGTGTGTCTAACGGCTAACCTGTTCTAGATGACTAGAAGTGACACAGTATTAATGCCATAAAATTGTTTCTTAGGGTGTACATATAGATGATTGAGCCGAGCGATTTCATTAGAAACGCTCACTGTAAGAAGACCAAGATGGCGTTAAAAAGTTTAGGCCGGTTTCTAAGTTGTCTATTATAGTCGCCTATTGAGAACTTAACCAGGAAATTAATAATTAATATTTATAAAGCCTTTATGAGGTAGTTAAGAGTTAAGTATCGAATAGTTACTTGACAAATTATTAATAATAATTAATCTGTGAAATCCGCCCTTAGAGATTCGACCGTGACAGAATACAAATGCATTAACAATGAGAGAAGTAGTTGTGACCATGGCGGTTGTAAGCCGTCCGAAACGTACGTAAAGTAACTACTTACGTAAAGTAACTACAAACGAAAGAAGAGTAACTTTTAATAGGTGGAATTCGTTACCAGCACGAGGACGAGCACTGCTGGAGAAAGAGACAGTTCCACTTCCATCCAGCAGCTACAAAAATTAGCTCCGTTCATCACTGGCCCCGTTATCAACCTAAAACCGGACACTGCCGGCAGTTATAGACAAATCCGTCGAGCGGCCACAAAAATCGCCTCCGCGCATCTCAGACGCCGGCCCAGCGGTTTTGGCAGCTCCCTAGTGGCGCACATCAGATGCTTTACATACACGAGCGCGTGCTCTGACCGCCTGCCAAATGCACTTGCAATATTTTGTTACAACAAACAAGGTTATGGGTTAATTACTTGCAGTTTTATCTGTGGAAACTATTGGACGCATATTGCTCGCAGAATGTTACAGAGTTACAGGTTTTTAACTTTATTCCAGTGACGTAATAATGTCGTTTAAGGTCTGTGGCAAATCAGATGAGCTCCTCTGTCTCCAATTTAAGTAAATTGTCCAAGTTATCATCCACAAAAACCTACGGGCACATCTCTTTGAACGAAAACCCTTGGGGCCGGAGTCCATGGCATTTTGGTGATTGGCCGTACCCAATTGTTTCGACTCAGATTCGATATATTTTTCCATTTGCCATTTCTGAGACCACTCAGATCATGACAAGGGGACTAAAACTTAAGTCCTTTATCATTGCGCCAGAATAAACACAAAAATCGCACACAATTCATATCCTTCAAGCCTTTCTGAGTGACTCAAATCGCTTTCCCTTCGTGTCTCTTGTCATCAATTCTGAGATAAGAGAAGTAGGTAAATAAACTTCCACAAAAACTGCATGGATACAACAGGACTTGGACCGTAGTGGGGTACAGTCTAGTCAAGTCAGTATATTTTTATACTCTACTAGCTGCGCCCCGCGGTTTCACCCGCGTAACTTTCGATCCCGTGGGAATATCGGGATGAAAAATAGATGTTGGCCGATTCTCAGACCTACTCAATATGCTCACAAAATTTCATTTCAAGCCGTTTCGGAGGAGTATGGCAACGAAAACTGTGACACGAGAATTTTATATATTAGATTATTAATCATAGAAAAAATATATAGATTAATGATATGGTGGATAAATATATTCACAAATTATGTCTTGGCAATCCAGATTTTTACATAGGCAGCGCCGGATTAAGCTCTGGCGGGGCCAGGGGCCTCGAGACCTAGGAGTTGAGAAGGGGCCCTTTTGTTGGCGAAAAAATGATCTTGATGGCTGCGGCCCCGTAAACCCCCACCTATACCTACCATTCTTCGGATGTTCAACGATATCGAATTCATTGGATGCGTAAACATAATTTTGATTTGTCTTTCATAATGGAATGGAAAAGTTTAGTATTTTGTAACGAATAGCATTAAGAGCAAGTTGCTAAAATAATCAGAGCCGAATTACGAGCAAATATTTTATTAAGTGTTAAAGAATTTTAAAACAACCAATTAGAGTTCTTTGTTTAAAGAGGAGTTGCCAATATT
>LUGF01023799.1:143411-159644 GCA_001625245.1 Calycopis cecrops
ACCGCACGAAACGCCACAGCACATCACTACGCCGCCGGTCTCGTGTAAGCGAGAGGTACCTCCCCGGTCGTGCCGGCCCAATTCGGCTAGTGTGGCACTACCTTTTTTTTAACCCCTGTTTTAATTAACAAGCTTTTATTAGCTGGGCCTATATTTTATGGTATAGGGGGGCAAATAAACATTTTGAGACATTTTCATGACTACGTTATGACGTTGTACAGATGCGTTGCCTTCCTCTATGAGCTACCCGATATTTTCACACTGCACAAAAGGCGACAGAACAGCTATAACTACGCCTATATCGTGTATACGAAGGGTACCTTCTCAGTGGTGCCATCCTAATTCGGCTGCAATGCTGCAGGTCACAGCCTCTTAATAAACGGGTCTCCAGCCATACAGGGCACGTCAAAACATCAGCACAGGAATTTCGTAATCTTCAAATATAAATACTATGACAATGGCTGAGCTTCTTTCGACAACGAGCAGTAGATTTTCATAAAGTTATGTGTAACTTACCGACACAGAAATATAAAATTATAAATACTATCTCTCTATATACTTATAATAAAAGTGTAGGAGACCTTATTTTGTCTGTGTCTTGTGCGGCTTTCACACAAAAACTACCGGACGGATTTTGATGAAACTTTTTGTTAAATACGTGTATTAGTCCTCGGTAACATTTATGCTATAATTTATCAACATATTATGTACCTAATGCTGCAGTCGGTATCTCTACTTGAAATTCACTATTTCAGGGTAAAATAACGGATTATCAATTCGGACAACATACCTACTTTTCAATAATGACAAGACAACGGCTGTCGGGTCACATAGTAGTAAATAAGTATTTTGATCTCATGCACTCAAGTAGGCACTTAAAATGTGACCAGAAATCATTATCGTGCCAAAGGGGGGTTAAACTATGGTAGCAGTCAGTGCCTTTAAGTAAGTATATGCGTGTGAAAGTTTGTATGTATGTTTTTGCAGTAAGAAACACACTACATGTATATATATATATATATGTACATATTATACATTAAAAAAAAATAATTATATATTATACAAAAAACGTTTTGCGAAACCACAAAACGACTGACAGGCGACAGCTGCCTCCAAAATTACTGATCGGCATTGAATGAAATTTAGAACAGATTCCAATAGATTACAATCTGGAATTATATAAAAATTGTATTAAAAGACGAGGCTAAGTACCGCAGCTACTAGCTACCTATAGTACCTATGCATATCATTGTAGTGGCCCTCCACAGTGTTCTTCGCTTTATCGTTTTGGCAGGGCATCGACATTACCTTCAATGGGTATAGGGCGAAACCCTTCTACAAAATAAAGTCTAACATTGGCTTTATTGAAGTTCTAAGTAGGTCTACACATTTGTATAGCAACATACAAGTCAGTGCTAAAATTACTGCTACTCAATCTATTTTTAAATCGTTACATATCTCCAAAGTGCGCCAAAAATTTCACAAAAAAAAACAGGCCGAAGTGAAAAATAGCGATCTTCCAAGTGAATTTTAAAACATCTATTAACAGTAACTATGTAATTAAAACAAAAGTACGAGACAAACAGGTCGATAAATACTTGTGCTTTTAGTTTTTGAATGTTTTAGAGCACTTGATATAGAGTGGGTCTAACGGCTAACCTGTTCTAGCTGACTAGAAGTGACACAGTATTAATGCCATAAAATTGTTTCTTAGGATGTACATATTATAGCTGATTGAGCTGAGCGATTTCATGAGAAACGTTCACTGTAAGAAGACCAAGATGGCGTTAAAAAGTTTATGGCGGGTTTCTAAGTTGTCTATTAAAGTCGCCTTTTCAGAACTTAACCAGGAAATAAGTAATTAATACTTATAAAGCATTTATGTGGTAGTTAAGAGTTAAGTATCGAATAGTTACTTGACAAATTATTAGTAACCTGTGAAATCCGCCCTTAGAGTTTAAATAAGAGTCGTCATCGTCACAGAATCCAAATGCATTAACAATGAGAGAAGTAGTTGTGACCACGGCGGTTGTAAGCCGTCCAAAACGTCGAGTAAAGGTTTATTTTTTGCTAGTAGGTACCTTTAATAAATATATTATAGTATTAAAACTCGAAAAATAACTACAAAAACGAGAGACTAGTGACGTTTAATAGGTAGGTGGAATTCGTTTCTTTTTTTTATTATGGTATAGGAGGACAAACGAGCAGTCGGAGCCATTTTCACGACTACCGACGCCCATAGACATCCGTATAGACACTACACAGATGCGCTGCCCCCCTTTGTCCTCCCACCTCCATAGGCCACCGGCTACTTACACACGCACACGAAACGCGACAACACAGCTGTCACTTCACGCTAGTCTCGTGTAAGCGACAGGTACCTCTCCGGTCGTGCCCGCCCAATTGGGCTGCATGCAAGCATTCAGTGCGGCACTACCTCTTACTACCAGCATGAGGAGGAGCACAGCTGGCGAAAGAGACAGTTCCACTTCCATACAGCAGCTACAAAAACTAGCTCCGCGCATCACTGACCCCGTTATCAATCTAAAACCGAACACAGCCGGCAGTTACAGACAATTCCGTGGAGCGGCCACAAAAAATCGCCTCCACGCATCTCAGACGCCGGCCTAGCGGTTTTGGCAGCTCCCTAGTGGCGCACATCAGATGCTTTACATACACGAGCGCGTGCTCTGAGCGCCTGCCAAATGCACTTGCAATATTTTGTTACAACAAACAAGGTTATGGGTTAATTACTTGCAGATTTGTCTGTGGAAACTAGATGCTCGCAGAATGTTAACCGAGTTTCAGGTTTTTAACTTTATTCTAGTGACGTAATAATATCGTTTGAGGTCTGTGGCAAATCAGATGAGCTCCTCTGTCTCCGATTTAAAAAACTTGTCCAATTGCATTGTCATTTCTCATTATCCATAAAAACCTGTGGGTTCATTCATTTCTTTGAACGAAAACCCTTGGGGCCGGAGTCCATGGCATTTTGGTGATCTGTCCGACCCTATTGTTTCGACTCAGATTCGATATATTTTTCCATTTGCCATTTCTGAGACCACTCAGATCATGACAAGGGACTAAAACTTAAGTCCTATAACATTGCGCCAGAATAAACACAAAAATCGCACACAATTCATATCCTTCAAGCCTTTCTGAGTGACTCAAATCGCTTTCCCTTCGTGTGTCTCTTGTCATCAATTTTGCGATAAGAGAAGTAGGTGAATAAAGTTCCACAAAAAACTGCATGGATACAACAGGACTTGGACCATACTGGGGTACAGTCTAGTCAAGTCAGTATATTTTTATACTCTATTATTAATCATAGAAAAAATATATAGATTAATGATATGGTGGATAAATATATTCACAAATTATGTCTTGGAAATCCAGATTTTTACGTAGGCAGCGCCGGATTAAGCTCTGGCGGGGCCCGGAGCTTCGAGAACTAGGAGTTGAGAAGGGGCCCTTTTATTAGATAAAAAATGATCTTGATGGCTACAGCCCCCCTAAACCCCCACCTGAATCCAGCGCTGTACGTAAGTACAGATAATATTCTATACCATTGTCTTCGGATGTTCAACGATATCGAATTCATTGGATGCGTAAACATAATTTTGATTTGTCTTTCATAATGGAATGGAAAAGTTTAGTATATTGTAACGAATAGCATTAGGTAAGAGCAAGTTGCTAAAATAATCAGAGCCGAATTACGAGCAAATATTTTATTAAGTGTTAAAGAATTTTAAAACAACCAATTAGAGTTCTTTGTTTAAAGAGGAGTTGCCAATATTCTGACGTACAGAATTAAGGTACTTTGTTTATGTCTTGGACTAAAAAAAGATAAACCAAGTTATTGCTGGCTTCGCAGGTTGTGCTTGTTTAAAAAATTGTCTGTTTCTATTCTGACAAGATCGAAAATGCAAATGCTCAAACTAAATAATTTGCCGTCCCCTACCACATCAATATTGTTTATTTTACAATCATTCTCGCATGCCTGACTACTTAAGCCCCACCACCTCAATAAGGATTGAACAATATTAGCTTAGAAGTTCAATTTCTTGTTTTCTTAAAATTCCTGTCGGATGGTCTAAGGCTTGGTTCAAACTTAATACTTATTTCCATTCCGACTAAGACGTACCATCCTACAGACAGCTACTCATATTCAATCGTATTAATTTTTTTTTGACCCTTGATTCTCTTCATCGGACTAATGAAGGTTTTCTGTCTTTAGGTTTAGGGGGACAGACCCCCTTCTTTACCCGCAGCTGGGAAGAAGAAAGTAGAAGATAAACAAGAAGAAGTAATACGATTGAATATATATTCAGTCGTATTACCAACATTTAGTTAGGATTTTTACATTATAACGTCCGATTTCGTGTCTACGAAAAATATCTGATATCAGACTTCAACAGGTAGAGTCACAAGTAGAGCTATAAAATAAAAGGACACTATTATACTCCTAGTTATATTTCTATTTCCTATTCTCTGAATCGGACGTTTGATCCTACCGCTACACTAATTAGTAAGTCCTAACCGATGTTACTCGCAGCTGGGAATACCTACACATCTTATTTTGTGTTGGGCCGTTTTATCAGACTATTCGTCATCCGCCACTCCTATCGAATATATTTCATTGTGATATCTTAAGTTTACGCGACTATTACCTGCTCATAGTCTACAATAAAACTACTTATCGATGTTTATATAATTAATAGCTGCCCGACAAATGTTGTCTTGTTATTATTGGAAAATATGTGGTCATGGTAACGTGTAAAATTATGTGGCCGAATTGTCAATCCGCTACATTACCCTACAATATTGTATATTGGAGATACCGACTGCAGCGCCATCTGCCGGGTTGATTTGTGAATCTAAACCATCCATCGCGCCACCCAAGCACATGCAAAAAATCATTAAAATAGATTCAGCCGCTTAGGAGGAGTTCAGGGACATACATACGCACAGAAGTAGTGCCACGCTGTATGCTTGCATGCAGCCGAATTGGGCCGGCACGACCGGGGAGGTACCTCTCACTTACACGAGACCAGCGTGAAGTGACAGCTGTGCTGTCGCGTTTCGTGCGGTGTGTAAGTAGCCGGTGGCCCATGGAGGTGGGTGGAGAAAGGAGGGCAGCGCATCTGTATAGTCTGTATGCAGATGTCTATGGGCGTCGGTAGTCATGAAAATGGCTACAACTGCTTGTTTGCCCTCCTGTACCATAAAAAAAAAAAAAAAAAGAAATATTTAAAGATTTTAGAAGCCCAATTTTTTGATAATATTGATGATCGATAAAATTGGTTACATTCATAAGCGAACTTCGATAAAAAACATCTTTTATTATCTCTTTTTAGTCCTCGACTGTGTACTGAATACCTACTGTGTGTTACTCTATTCTTCTTTCTCCTTGGGATATGGTAAGGAAAAATGAACGTAATAAAATTTGCATACCTTTCCAATATTTAAATATCATGTAAGTACTTATAATAATATAAAATATATATTAAATTTTCAAAGTATTTAAATAGGAAATTTGCAACGGTAATTGTAGGTTTATCTAGATATTATTAAACACCTAATTAACAATAATTATATATTGGGGTATAAATCCGTTCAAAAATGAATAAATATTGTACTATAGATTCTGAAAACTTTTTTAGCGCTAGTTAGGGAAAAATATTGAGTGGTGTCAACAAACATGCTATAAGAATATGCTATAATATACGTTGCTTCACTTTTCTGCGCTACGTATAGCTTTTTAATGTCGATTCTATCTGCAGTCAATAGTATGCCAGTTTTTTTAAAAGCAATACGAATCCATTAGACCAGCGTTGCCAAAAGCGTAAAGAATCAAATTCTTTCTTTGTAAATAATGAGCAACGAAAAAATACTTAAAATAACGAAATAATGGTTGTCTTCTATCTCTTGTCTTTCTTTCAATATAAATTGAGATTAAGTTGCCTTTTATATATAGATTTAAACTCCCATCCAAGTTAGTAACCAGGTTAGAAACGTTCTGTAAATAGCCGTCTCCACTCTACTTACGTAGGTTCGGAAATTAATGGCTTTTAAAAGCGCGTAGAAATTCTGAACATGAAAGACTAATTACTTAGTCCATTACTCGAGTTATTACGTGCACATTATATCTAATACATAAAATTCTCGTGTCACAGTTTTCGTTGCCATACTCCTCCGAAACGGCTTGACCGATTCTCGTGAAATTTTGTGAGCATATTGAGTAGGTCTGAGAGTCGGCCAGCATCTATTTTTCATCCCGATATTCCCACGGGATCGAAAGTTACGCGGGTGAAACCGCGGGGCGCAGCTAGTATACGTATAAAAACGCATCAGGGTATAATTTGAATTACTTTTTTAAATGCCCAAGGATGTGAGTAGCGCTACACATCTAGCCAGGATTATTAAGCAGGATGTACAACATCGAGGCTGACATTTTAAGTCTAGTCTCCTTTATAGCATCCATATAATTACTATATGAATATGTTGCCCTCCATCCCCCTCTATTCGGCCACCGGAAATCTACAAACCCCATGAAATGCACGCATATTTGGTCACTTTAAGCTGGTATGTGAGCTAGAGATATCCTCCGGCACTACTCCGCTCTTATACAAATCTTATGAATATTTTTTCATAATAATCACAGCACATCTGCACACGTGTTCTGTAAGAGGGTAGACAAAGAGAATAAAAAAATAAAAAAAAAAGAAAAGAGAAAAAGAGAACAGATTGCCACATGTCACAACTCCCGATCATTCACTTGCTATAGTCCCTTCTTTTTTACATTTAATAAATTCAGCCTACTAATTAAATAATAATTATTAAAAATTAATTTCAAGTAATAATTATTGGACGGCCGAGGAAACGTTGGCGGGACGACCTCGATGCCTTCGACAAAAGCTGGTGGGAAAAGTCAAAAGACCTTGATAATTGGCGAAGTTTGGGGGAGGCCTTTGCCCAGCAGTGGGACAACATAGGCTGAACAAAAAACAAAAAAAAATATTACTAGTTCTTGTCTTAGGGTACATGAATGCGAGGACCCGTCATGCCTCATGTGGCACATCAGCATGGCATTACCTCTTACTGAATTTTCTGCACATCTTCATAACATTGAACAAAAGAGGCGGAGTACTGTAATTAGTAACTGGCAGCATTGTGCGAGTACAGTTGTGTGTGAGTCAGTCCCAGCAGGTCAGTGTGTCGCGCGCATCCTTGAGAGATAGTGGGTTAAACCAACATGTGGAACATCCTCCATACTCTTACTTGCTTGCAGCCGAATTGGGCCGGTACGACCGGGGAGGTACCTCTCGCGCCCTCTACGCGAGACCGGCGTAAATTGACAGTGCTGTCGCGTCTCGAGCGGTGTGTAAGTAGCCGGTAGCTCATGGAGGTGAGAGGAGAAATGAGGGCAGCGAATTTGTATAGCCTCTATGAAGAAGAAGAAGATTGGTAGTGATGAAATGGGCACCAACTGCTAGTTTGCCCCATTTATACCTACCATAAAAGTTGCTACTATTTAGGAAGTAATTCTCTTGGTATTAACAGAAGCGACCACGTTTGAATGTTTTCAAACGTGTTGCTGTTGCTAGGTATAGCGTTTTTGAAAGAGGTGACCGAATTGGGCCGGCACGATCGGGGTGGTTCCTCTCGCTGACATAACACCAGCGTAAAGTGACGGTACAGTGGCTCATTGAGAAGAAGGATGGGACGCATCTGCTTACAATAGTCTCTATGAGGATATGGATGGCGTCTGTAGTCGTGTAAATAGCTCGGATGGCTCGTTTGCCCCCTTACGCAATAAAAAATAATACTCCCAACTACTTCCTACTGATTAGGAAGTAATTCTCTTCCTATTCATTAATACAATGAAGCGTCTACGTTTGATAACCGCCGAAACCGTAAATTTGATAACAGCCAAGGTACCAACCACCTTGTGTACCATCGCGTTGTTGGGGACTGTTGACTATGCATGAAGGCGGTATGATAACTCCGCCAATTTAATATTAGCCTTTATTTTCGCAAAAACATATTTTATTTTTCTAATTAATATTTCGGTATTTTCCTTTTTCTCCATCTATGTTGTACCTCGACTTGTCAGACGTTTTTTTGTGTTTTTCAAGGCCTGAATACGTATCCTAACCTGACAGATGAGCCAGAGTTGGTTGGTGAAATGGAACGAACTTGACAAAAACGAATATTTTCATCAAGTTAGATGATTGCATCGTTTCTTCGTCAATTTCTCATTATATCTTTCCAACAATATATTATGGTAGATAATCGAATGTAAGATTAACCCATTCGCCTGGCTTAAGTAGATAGAATATTATTTATTTATAATATGCGAAAGTATTCATCATATGACGAGGCCCGCTGAGTTTGTTTCGCTGGTTCTTCTCCGGACAGGGCAGGGTTGATCCGATGGTAGACGTAATTGTCGACGTTCAAAAAGTAATTTTTATAATAATCTACGATAAATATTCTATTTTGAATAAAAACATTTTCATTTCAACAATTTTTGCCTTCTTTTGTGCACATTCGACGCAGGAAGTCGACTGTTTCGACTGTTGTTTAGTCTCTGTTGGACAGGTGGATTTACGTTTCGTCAACAGAAAATGACTCCGTCTTTTTGTTTCATTCGTGGATTTTGTTAACAATGCCCTAATAACGGTAATCTCAATCGGCCTCCCTGAACACTCGTCATCAACGTATTGCTTACATAGTACTTCCACTAAAAAAATCAGTGAACTACTTATGTTAATTACGTATTACTAATGTAGGCCATAAGTTGTCCTTATAATAAGTCCCTATATTATTTTTCCTTTTTTTAAGCGTGTTTTATTAATACTCGAAAGTCGGATTTCCCCATTTTGGAAGAACACTCACAACAGCCGAACAGCTTTTGTATTTGTAGATATACTGTTTTCGTGCCAAATTTAAATAATGTGCTTGCATGCTGGTGTATGCTTCCTACGAAATTGCTTTAAAAAAAGATTATATTCAGCAGTATTCAGCAAGTCACGGGTATATCAAACCGCCCTATTATGTTAGCACTGAGGAATTGTCGTCTTCTGCACTTGGTAAAGTAGGTACAGCGGAAGGAAGACCCTTGAAGTAGTTTGACCTGAGTTATTATATCGAGGGGTTGGATTGAAATTCGATGCATTTTCATAATGTCCTTGCTCGAGGTTCAACTTAAAACTGTACCACGCTTTATTTAAATCCGGTTAGAATCAGAGACATAAAGGCATGTTAACAATCGCATATAAAAACAAAGACTAAAGTTAGTCCAATATAAATTGGTTTTGAACTTAGGGACTTCCAAATCACTGTGTTTTCGGGATTTTAAATAGGTGTATGTGTATTGTGTGTTCCGCCTTAGGAGTGCGTTTAATTGAAGATATGTAGGATTCGTGTAAAATATGAAGGCGTTTAGAAGGCGATGGCGAAACAGTGAGCAACTACGCTGTACAAAATTAGAGTTTGGCAGTGATCGCGCCAACTCGTGCGCCCATCATATGCGCATGTTCTCGGATATTGTTTTTGTTTTGTCCGATTATAATTTTATCTAAAATGACGTGCTCGTTTAGATAAAATTATTAAAGGTCTAGCAGATAAGAAAAATGCTTCTGAAGTAGATTATTAGTAGTCGTTATCAATCAATTCATTAAATGTAGGTAGTCTAGTTATACAACCTTTTGTCTGATTAGACAATACTTGCCTACATTGAGGATACGTAGAGAAATGTGCTGAAATTTTCTGGATTGAAATGAGATAGAACTATTTAATGTTAATTATTATATGCCCATAATTATGTATAACTTGATCAATTAAAGTAGATGAAGAGTATGAATATCTGTAGATAGAAGTAGAGTATTAAGGGGAAAGAGTTTCAGTGAAGAGAGCATAGCTTAATAATAAATGTTTTTATATTATATGTTACTGTTAATACTTAATCTGATTGTCTCGGTTCTTCATCAACACTTCACCCTAAAATATCAATCACATTAGGAATTTTTTTAAAGGATAAGATGCAAATGAGCAGATAATAGATGACTAACTTCGCCAATAGACATCCGCCAAATCCGAAGCTTTGAAGACGCGTTGTAGGCCTTTAAAGTAAGAGTACCTAAGCTCTTTTCTTGAAGAGCCCCAGGTCGTATCGGTTAGAAAATATCCACAGTGCCAGTAGGTTCCACAATGATCTTGTGCTTGTTATTTAGCATTAACACGTTTTGGGCCTTTGTCATTCATGATTATAGTTGCTATTAAATAACCTAGATATCTATTTCCTGGATTATGTATTCATGACGCATGAATGTAGGTAATATTTTAACAACAATAAGCTATTAATATTATACGAGAATAGTTATTTAGTTTGTAAACTTAAATGTCAGTAGATCAATATGATCAGTGACACGTAAAAAGTATAAAGATACATTTTATGAAATTGTCACGTCGTTTTAATTGAGTACAACTGTTAGTCACAGTGGTTCTCAGAAGCGCCTCTTTACCTACTGACCTGTGTTGTTCTGTGTCGGTGACTAACGAATGTACTCACGAATTAAAAACAATGTAAAATAATAATAAGTACGTAATCAAACACGTCTGTAATGATGAAGACGTGATGTGCCATGTGAGCAAAGTTAGATGAATGTTCTGTAGCAGTATCTGTATAGTATTTTGAGTAATTGTAGTATTTCGTTTCAATGTATGGGATATACCAGTGGTCTAGTTTTTAAGATAATATATAGGAAGCTTCCTAACAGCGCAGATATGTGAATTCTTCTTTTTTTACGTATGAGTCACAATATGAATAAACTGATTTAATTCAATAAATATATTATGTATCGATTAACCCACACAAACGACATTAAGATTTCCTTTATGTCTAAGTTAGAAATAAAAAAATACAGGCAGCGCATAGCAGCGGACAACGAGTCAGATTTATAAAAAGCATTTAATGTATTTTTAAGTGATTCGTAATTTGTTTTTAATGTAAATGAGCAATGAAAAATAAAAAAATCCGGGAGTGTTTGACAATTGAGTACCGATACCCTTTAACATTCTCAAACTAGACATGTTAACTAGATGACTTGCTTGTTTTCACCTCTTTCACTTAAAGGACCATCAGGTAATTCTCCCTTATCACAATAAGCATTAGTTCACGCCAGTATTGTGCAAGCAAGCGCGGTCGTCTTGGCCCTGTCCGCTAATGACATCGTGGAAAAATTTTTGAATATGATAAAAAGTGGCAAGGCAAGGTCAAATAGACATTACTGTCTTTCGAATCAGAGCTCCTAGTAATCCATTCATCACGTTATGACCTAGCACGATCGTTTATGTGTACGTGTAATTTGAAGATTTAATTTTTTAATTAATTTTTAATTTGAAAAGAAAGTAACATATAGTAACATTTACCAACAATAAAGGTCAATTACTGTAATTAACACGTTATAAGCGTTGCAGAGTAATTACATACCTTTTACCATAAATATAAATCAATGTCTCGCTGAAAACCCAGCCCGTGTGGTCACCCCACAAAGCTTTTCTTCGCATTATGCAATCGCACGGTTTTATTTTAGTTTGTAAAAGTTTTCGCAGCGCGCACACGTCGCCGGCGCAGTTGTTGTTGTTGTTGTGTTACAAATTAAGTGCGTGTTGTATTTATTGTTCTAATTCTCTTTTAATTAATTAATTGTTATTTAAATTAATTTAAATAATAAATGCGTAATAATTTTGATTTGACAAAAGCTCTGAGAAAATATATTGTTAATTCGTGAAAATAAATAAAAAAATTCTTACTTAATCATTAAAAAAAGCAAAAAAGTGAACTGAGATGTTAAATAAATAAACGTGTTATAATAAAAAAAAATATTTAAATTAAAAAAATATAATAATAAGTAAAATATTACAACTATTTATAATTATTTACATATCTAGTTACGCTGTGAGACAGGGGGTAAATCTCAAAGAGGGTGCATTTTCGGCTTCAGCGATTATTTCAGGAGGTCCTTAGATTTGAATCTGTTAGTCTAAATAAAATCGTATAATAAATCGTATCGTCAGGCAGTGTCAGTAAAATACGGAAATCAAATACATACTCGCAAGGACGCTCTAATATCAAATAGAAATGGTGATTTATATTTAGTTTGCATAAGTATAAAAACATACTTTAGTGTAACAAACAAGTATTGGAGCGTAGTGTATGGTAATGTTTTTTAGAATTTGAGCACAGTTACCTTTATCAAGGATGAAAGTCATAATGGCGTTACTAAAAAAGGATAGCAGTGGGCAACACAGATATATATAATACGAACTATACCGTACTACATAGTATTGTTTTGTTCATAATATGTAGGTACGATGTATATACGATACTTTTAGGCGCCTTTCTGTTGTTAAAACGTATTTGAGTATTCAGTTTTATTGTCATTGTGGAATGTAGCTGGCTCAAGTTGAATGCGAGTAGTTTGGCCATCGTAGCGTTCATTTAAGAGCTACTTTAAAAGTTCTGTTCTGTCCTAAAAAGTATGTAATTACCCGAATGCATCAAAAGGAGGGTTATATACTTCGAATATATGTATGTATGACTGTACGCCTTTAGGAGTAGTACTTTCATTGTAATAATTATGATATAGATTACAATGTGATAGGTACTCCAAGTTGTACTATCTATTGTTAGACACTTGTTAACATGAACAGTAGAGTACTTATACATTTTGATAAACAGATAGCATATTATGTTTTATCAGCTAATGGTTATTATGACGTGACCCTTATACGTCCTTATGGGTCTTTTTCTAAAAATGAGTAGGCAATGCATTCAAATTTATTGCCACCCTTGGCTATTCCCTTTTGAAGATTGATTTCGAACATATAGACTCCTGCATCAATTCGTCAAAGAGCGAGTGATATAATGAAGTATTTGTGTCAAATTATTATTTACTTTAGTCGTTTTTATTATTTGGGTTTGGAACTGATGTGTCCTGTTACTTATAGACTTTCCCCAGCTGCCGAACTCTCTCCTAGTTTTAGTGGTGGCACACGCTGGTGTCGAGTCCGATAAACCCTCTTGACTCCCTCACGTAGGGTCACCATATTGGAAGAGCAAAATATCTGCACAAAATTTAAAAAAGGAATATTTTGGAAAATATTAGGGACTAAAAATGAACATACTACTATTTCTTTCTGACAGAGGTTTGAATTTTAAATTTTTACCTACTGACTAATAGTGTATTTTATCTCTATCTTTCCTTTCTTTGTTTATCTGTTGTGTCCGGACACTTTATCTTTTTTAGAGACTCAGGACATCACAACAAAATGTCGGGGGAATCCCGTTGAATCCCGCCCATCTGATAACCCTGGCCCCGCGACAAGTTGTACAACGCATAAAGTCATTTTCCATGCAGATGGTGGCCCATGAATGAGACAGAAGAGAAAAATCTCCATGCGAATGTCTATGGACGACAGTAGTCATAGGCTGTAGGCTAGTCTGGGACCCATTATGAACCCAGCCTGTCGCCGAGGTGACCATGTTGTGAACAGATCCGGGGTCATCTCAACCTTCCGAGGCGGCTGAGGGCTTCGGTGAGGTTTTAGTGGGGTAGGGTTCTCCTACTAGGGAGTTCAGAATCCCCACACTGTTCGGTAGCCCACCCAGGGTGTACCAATGCGGCGTAAATGTTGTAATTACCTCATGTTTAAAAAAAAAACGACAGTAGTCATAAACAAATGGCTCCGACTGTTCGTTTGCCCCTTTACATTCCTTTTTTTTATTTACGTTTTATTGTCCGTATTAAAGTTTACACTCAATGCTAACCTCAGAGTCCTTGGTATATTTGAAATGTCGTTCCAAGGGCGCCATTAGTCATCAAGCATCAGATAAACCTCCTGCTCATTTTCTATTGTTAAAAAACGATTACAATATACAAAGACGCTTATCACAACATTATCATTTCTATAATAGTATCGGAGTAGTGCGCAGTTAGGTATGACACAGCTTCTTATTCTGTTTCGTTAGTCATAACACTCATTTAATTGTGTACAAAAAAAATGTAACGGATTTGAACCCACACACATGACACTGCTAGTGTTAATGAACTATAATTTGCATGCATTAGAAGGACCCGCAAAAGCCAGATGTCCAATGACCGGTTTAGATCTCTAGGAGTTACTGTGACGACGTCCAACCTGAATCCGCTACTGCCTTGAAATCATGTTTCCATCCGAAAGACGTTGGAGCAACATCTTGAATACATTGATAAATTAAACTTAATTATTATTTGAATGTTAAAATCTGTTTTTATGAACTAACTAAAAGAATGGAATAAGTCGTCTTGCCTTGCATTTAAATTAGCATAATTAATACAAGGTATTTACCGTCTCACTGCGATCCTCAAAATATAAAAAAAAATGAAAATATATTATTCTAATTACTTTTACTTCTCTCGCTCTAAATACCGAAACCTTATGTCTTCATCCTCGCAAAAGGCCAAAGCCAAAAAGTTAAAACATAGCCATATTAGCTCAAAATATGTACAAACTACTTTTCAAGCCCCGAATATCCGAGACGCAGTGTCTTAGTTACTTATACAAGCAAAAAGTAGACGCATAATAATGGATCCAAACACTAAATATATAATAAAGAAAAAGAAAAAAGATGGGAATAATAACATTCAAATGTAGTCAGACGTTGGCGAGGCAAGTGTATGCTAAACATTATTTTAAGTGCAATCAAATAGGTGCACCTTCTTTAAACGTTGCCCAAGATTTATAGAACGTACTCCAGATCGGAGTTTGGGAAATCTGTAGCGGCCTGCATTTGAATGTACTGGAAAATTTATTATCGTTAAACCGTTATTTAACGAGCGACTCATTTCGTAAACACAATATAACGTTTAGCTTGGCAACTGTTTGGCTATTTTGGACTTTTGACCGCGAAACAATATTCAACTCTAATTTATAACAATAAAGCTTAAAATCTATTGACACTGATGTATTTTTTTTTTTTAAGATATGATTAGCTCTTACCATCTTGAATTTAATAATATGTAAGAGCGTCGTGAATTTCGATAATGCGTTTGATAGAAATAACACAGTTGAGCAACGATTAACGACTCTAATTAGATTAACGAAAATCTGGCAAATATCTACACTTTGTATTACTCATGCGCTTTTAGCAGAAACCAAGACAGATTGACGTCAAGTTTGCGTTTCTAAATTTTTCAGTGCTCGAAAAATAATTCTCAAAGTTAAAGGTGACACAACGAAAGTGCATAGCTAACTCTTTGGTGGAACTCCAAGTGTGCAAAGTAAAATAAATAAAAATGATGACAATAAGTGAGAGTCAATTTTCGTCCAACAAGATGTCCAGCGTGCACAAGGTCAACGACCGCGTCGTGCACAAGGACAGCTTCGACGATGTCAAGAGTTCCTCCAGCGTCAACAGCGCCCTCATCACTAAGAGAGGGTTCAAACCCTCTGACATGTTCGACCCCCACAAAAAGGAATTTCTCACAAACCTCAGCTATAAGTTGTTCCCTGTAAGTTGGGTAAGTCGTAACTATTCCAATTAGTGTTAAGCTTCTAACAAGGTGTTCTGCAAGGAGCTGCATAAGGTCTATTTTTTTATCTTATCTATATTAATAATATTTTAATCACAATATTTATTTAATTAAGACTTAACATATGATTTATTTAAGAAATTTACTTACAAATATACAATTATCATCTGGGAGAGAAGTAACGAAGAAGATAAACTACTTGACATACACGTTTGTTGAGTCTATAATTAAAGTAGTATTTGTTATAAGGATTAATTATTAGTTACGACTGCAGTTGATGTATCTGGCCAGTCTCCAGATATCAAAATAGACGATTCCATAAGACACATTGAGACAATGTTAATTTGTAGTGTTTATGTGGACAGATAAGAGACAGAGAGTTCTATTTGTTATACTAGAATATTGTCTTTAGTTACATAAATAAGTTAAGCTAGATATTAATATAAGCATACATAATATGCTATCCCATTTCCATCAAATATTAGACGATTTCTTTCTGCTTTTTTAAGAATTGTGCGTTATTAATTAATAAAACACTTAGCGTAAAGCAATCTTGTACATTAAAATGTTATCTAAATTACGCATAATATACCATAATATTTAAAACCTGTATTTAGAATTTAAAATTAAATTAAAACGTTTTAACGCCCAT
>LUGF01023799.1:160171-170545 GCA_001625245.1 Calycopis cecrops
GATTATAGATTTATTTCAGTCAATTAGAGTTGTCGTATACACAATAATTTTATTGTCACGCAACTCTTTGCTATTTTATTCAACTATGTAAAAATATTTCAATGCCGCAACAACCCATTAGGTACAATAAGGAATTCGTGATTTAGCTTAGCTTTTAGCAGCTCACAACGTAAATCTTCAATGAAGGTAATCACTGTTTATCTAATTTGGCAATCTATCTTGTATTTTCTCAGTCATTAACTGAAAGACATTTATTTGTATTTAAATTAAATCACTTATATGTTTATTCTTGAATCTTTTATATGTTTGGTATTAGAATTAGATACTTATAGCAATATATGACGACCTCCAAAAATAAAGATGTCATTATTAAAAGCATTCTTATAAACGATTTAAAATAATTGGTGACTCCGCACGCGAGCGACTTGTCAAACAGCGAGGAGAGGGCCTACCCTCGTAAAAGCCTAGTCGCTACAAAAGAGCTCACCTTGAATAACAAATCTCGCACAGGCCATTTTTAGCAAAGCGTGAGCTGTCCTTTGTTAAAAATGCGAAAAGGCCGGCTACTTTGGTCGTACAAAAATAAAAAAATAGGTACTGTCCCTCACTATTCCTATGCTACTTCTTCTTTCTGCGGAAAAGCCCGGAGTCCGAACGCCTCATCTAGTCCGATTAAGTGTTTAGCTTTTGGCGTAGATCCAAAAGTGCCTGTTCTTGAAAAAAAAACCCTAGATAATTTTTATTAAACATTTAAATATTTGTTTATGCTGATTAATTAACAAATTTGTGTCATTACTTTTCATTTAGGTATTATTAAATTTATTTTTTATACCTTCAAGCCCTAAAATTTACCAAGTTTGCCAGAGCTTGAAACACTTAAAACCAGGGCTTCCCATTCTTCATCCCATACACATTCTTAGAACTTTTTATAAATTCTTACCAATTTTTGATTCATAAAAATATCTACTAGTTTAGAGAATAAAGGCAACAAATCACGTTCTCTAAGTTTAATTTTTTCGTCTCAGTTTACGCTAACCGGCCGCGAGTCCGTTATTTATTTATATGTAAGAATCTTGTTTATTCTGACCTTAATTCCAAAATACAAGTATTGTAACAGCGGCGATCAGCGATGGCGGCCGTAGCTAGTTGGATTGCCGCCAAAACCGTAAAACAATCCGGGAAACGTCATAGCCACCTGTTGTTATTTATTGAAGTAAAGCATCGGTTCTTGGGAAACCCGGACTCATGTCCGGATTTGGAAGAATGAAATACTTGTTTTATATATTATTCACTGCTTAATATACAATTAAATTATTAATGTGAGAGTAATTGTTAAGGATCTTCTATCAGGAAGAGAAAGAGGAATCAAAAAGAGTTGATATCTCCTTTTAATCCTTTTTCTAGTAACTCCATAATATCAAGGTGCTCTCTCTTAAAGTATTATGTAAAACTAATAATATTGCGACCCTTTAGAATGTCTTAGACCAGCGGTGGGCAACCCACGGCCAGCCAACCTCCTGCTTGCCGCCCGTGAAGATTTTATAAATAAGTTATTTGGCAAACTAAAAAGAAGGGTATATTGGGCTTCTAAGGTGAATTTCACAAGTGTGTTGCCTTCTAGTCTGAAGTCACACATGGCCCACGTTTAATCTGTTTTGCCGCCTTGTAGCCCTTCCCAGCTAAAAGGTTGCAGAGGCACGTCTCCAATGACCTCTCATATAGATGAAGCTGCATCTGCCTTCGCCTTCAGCGTAGATTCCTTATACAGAAAAAAAAAACAAAAGGTTGCCGACCGCTGTCTTAGACTGATAAATTTAAAGTCTGGCATGAAGTCAAAGAAGTAAAATGCCACTTTTTTGCTTTTATTCCATATCTAAATACTTTGAAATTAATATTCTTTAAAATATTAATACAGATTGAAGGAGACGACTCGTCTTCTGAGTTGCCGGCGATAAAGCGATCAACAGTAAGACATCTCACCTAATAATTAATTCTACTTGAAATACCCTTGAGACGGTTGTGCACGTGGTTTTAAGTTTTTTTATCGTTTTGAAAATGTTAGGTACTATTCCTGAAAAGGAATGAACAATTTTCTAGCTAGTTTTTTTTTACTTTTTTGTATAAGGAATTATTCACAAAAATCATGGAATTATTTAATACAATAATTAAAAGAAAACATTTAATATGTTTACGCGATCTCTATATGCGACGAAGTAAACCTCAACTGTGACTATCAGAGCAGATTTTACGACTTGAGGTCAACGACTGGTAAATAATTGAACAGTCATTTTGACTTTAAACATTTTTTTATGGAGAGAGAAAGCAGAAGATAAAATGGTATTCTAAAATCGACTCACTGAAAGATATTGAAAAAAAAGAGATTAAAGCTCTGAATAATTAATTCAATCATACATCAAAACATCTTGTGGCTATAAGCTAAAATGTAATCGATTCTAGAAAATCATTTGTCTATAATGATATTGTCTACAACATCGAATTTGTTAGCTCTACCTGATGTACTGAAGTTTCTATAACAAATATTTACAGACCTGTGCTACTCTGTGGTCAATTATCATTAACAATTAACAAATTAGTTGAAGCTGTAAAAGATTTTTTATTGTTTCGTGTATAATTAAAGTTGTACCCAGTCTCTGTGGAGAACAATAAATACTCACTTAAGTACACTTAATACTAAAACATTCACCATGTGCCAATTTCACATTTTTTATTAATACATATTATTTGTATTATCAAGTTTTTGGGTTCTAGTATCAAGATGAGTAAATTAGATAAACGAGTGTAATGCATTCCCTTTTTGTAAACTTTTCTAAATTAAAAGAACAAAATTGTCGATGGATGCTTACATCTATTGTTATATTAGATCTCCTTAAATATTATTATAATTAATTGTAACAGAGCGAAGGGGACGACAAAGTCGACAAGTTGCAGCTTCCAACAGATGTAAGAGTTAACGTTTTACATAAGCACGGTTTTATAACCACATCGCATAATCGATTCTTATCGAGCATCGAATTGTCTCGATTCAGGCTTTAATGTGTAACATATTGACCTGTGCTTTAAAATTGAGTACGTATTAAGTAATTGTGTTGTAATATTAAACGTAATATAATGTAATTCTTATGAATTTGCATGTGAACGTAATTGCGAGCGAAATCCAAGCTAATTTGTTTCTTTCGTCCAATTTTGAGGTCATTCGTGTTATACTGAATTCTTTGACCCGATAAAATCTACATCGAAAATAAATTCTCTTTACTTCCTATATATGTAGAATTGGCATTGGCTGGTATCGTTCGTCTTTAATGTTGACGGTTATGAGCACAAGACACATAAGTTTTCCGAGTTTGGTTTGTGTCTTTGCACTAAGCTTGCCTATCATCTCGCTTACCTCTAAAATGCAACAAGGGAACTTGTCAAAGGATTATTACAAACCTCTATCTGTAATGGTTACCTTGGTTTTCTTATTAAACAAAAAAATAATGTTTTTGAAAACGTTTATTTTTTGACAAGCCTTTGATGTTCTTCCAAGCTAGCTACAGCTATATTTTCATTACAACAGAACGCTGTGTTGGGTGAAAAATTTGGGCTCCAGGAATTTTCAGCACATCAACGAAAGCGAATTGCTATGCTCCTCACAAACCTGCTCCAAGACTTGGTTGAAATAGGCACTGCCGTCGTCGGCTCCGACCTGACCATAAAGTTGATCATAGACACCGTCGGAAAACTTGAAGAGGAATTTTCTATTGCCCGCCAACACATTAACAAAATAAAGGACGAAGTTAAAAATATTATGAAGACTTCGTTCAATAACGTTGACACCAAACCACAGGTAAATTTTAGCGTTTGAACATTTTTATAATTCTATTAAAATTAAAAAAAATAGATAGGGATAAGATTCGATTTTTTTTCCTACAGGAAAATTGTAACATAATAGTAGAGGAAAATGAAAAAGAACCTGAAATTAGTGATAAAGAAGTTAACCATACAAGAGTAGAAATTATTTTGCCTGAAGTAAGTAGAAATTTATAAAGAATTTAACGAAGGTTTTAATGAAACCGTCATATGTCATAACATACGAAAGCACTTAGTATTAATATTCATTTATGTTAAAGTTACAATTTAAACTTTAAAAATTATTGTAATTATTAAAATTAACAATTTTATTCTATAGGAAAACTGTAAAGAGATTGTAGAGAAAAACGATAAAGAATCTAAATATATTGATAAGGAAGTAAGCAATACAGATGTAGAGACTGAATCACCTCAAGCAAGCATTGCTAAAGTATGTATTACACTTAAAACACACTTAAAACTCTAATCGTATATTGTATCTATACAAGAAATCAAATTAATAGCCAAAATACCAGTCTAAGAAAGTATTTGTAATCGTATAAAAAGAAATACGTATGTCTACTTTTTTAAGATAAATATAATATGTTATATATTAAAAGTTTTTTCAGATCATAAATGATACATTGGATTGTTTATGTATGAGAGTTTACTTGTTTTTAATTTTATTTACAATATTTTTTACAAAAAAACAAGCCTAATAAAACCAAATTTGCGAAAAAATATAAATATAGTTAATTTTTACTCTTTACACAGAAAGAAGAGCTTGACTTGAAAGTAGAGTTGCCTCAACAACAAGTAAAAGAACTCGTAAGCATTTCGCTATATCAATTACCACACCTACTTTGAACTGAGCACTAATAATTTAGCATTTAGATTCTAGATGAACACGAAAAGTGTTAAAATACAGGCAATTTACACAGATTTAAGTAAGATTTTGAATCTGCAATTTCCAAACAACATCAAATTAAAATTTTGTAAAACCTGATTACCTACTACATAATTGTTGCTTGTTACCTCCGTACTGTATAATGTTATGTTTAATAACCATTGCTTAAACATGCAACTATAACCCAAGTAAATGCAATATTTAATTGGGAGTTTTGGTATTAGAAAATATTCAAATTATTGGAAGTAATTTTAACAAACTTTTTAAAAGGACCTTTAACAATGCTGTTACTTTCTAGAAATCTTGTCATTTATGAATTGTAATTTTTATTGTATTATATTTAAATAAATAATTATGAACTGCAGATCAACAACGAAATACTTGAGGTTAAAGAATCGTCCCCTGAAAATCTACCGGTAAGACAAATGCAAAATATGATAGTTTCTGAATATTAAATAAAATGCTGATTAAAATTTAATAATTTATTATTCAGGCAAATGAATCGATTGAAATTGTTGAAATTCCGCCTTCGGAAACGTCATCGGTAAGATATATTACGTACCTATGTTAATTTATAATTTACTCAATATTTGTTGTTATATAATAAAAATTTTTTTTTATCTTATATCCAATTCGTTCGTTTTATGTCGAGATGAAATAAAAAAGGTTAAATAATAAAAAAACAATATCAATCACAGAATGAGGAGTCACCGCATAATTCGGGGACGAAACCAACAGAAATCGCAGAGTTTACAGTAAGATTTGTTACTTATTGTTAGTAGAAAATAGAAATTACATTACATACGTATAAGATACATACATTATTTATTAATTCATATAATACATGAATGAAAATAATAACTTACAAATATATTTTTTTAATATTTAAATGATAAAGGTACCTTAATGTATAGCAAAATTCGTATAATTTTAAGGAAAACGAAGACATAAAAGAGTGTATAACCGAAATCGAGGAAGTGACACAGGACTCTCCACTTGTAAGATTTTAAGTTGCTAATATGCACAAGCACATATCTCAAATTATCAAATAATGTGCATCATTTTGTGCATGTGTCAAAGCACAAAGTTACACTGTAAACATTTATTGTTGTTTTTCATCCATGATTAATAGTGTAGTGATAGATATCTCTGTACTCTATACTCCTTAACAACTAAGTATCGTCGTTGATTTTTGTGAATAATTTCTCTCTCTGTGAAATGTTCTTTACAAAAATATATCCGAGTGCCTATAGCAGAATTTTTAGCATTTTAGCATTTTACAGCACCAAATTTAAAATAAAACACAAGCTTCTTATAAATATACACCCATTAAATCGAAATATAAAATATATTTTAGCTGTGATGTGAATACTGTAAATAAGCAGTTATTGGTAATTAATTTTATATAAATTATTTTAAAAGTATAGTTCATCTAAATATCTTTAGAGACCATATATAATTAGATATAATCTGTAAATATGTTTAAACAACGCATTTAAACATTATTATTTTTTATAAGATCAACCTAATAATTTTAAAAATTTTGTACAGTTTTTTTTCCTTTTTTTACACCTAAGTGTTTTTTCTTTTTTTTTTGTTCTAAATTTAACGTACTGGTTTAAATAATTATACAGGTTGATACTGTTGTGTCAAACGCCGTGCAGCCCCCAGTGCCGCCCCCAATGCCTGTAAGAACTTATATTATCAAGTGTGTATGCTTAAAGGGTGACTACACTATCCGTTCTTTTGGATAGTGTGTATTAAGTGAAACTAAATCATCACTATACCAATTGTGAATTCATTTTGTGCACAGACTGCTGGGAAACTGTGCAGTGTGTCTCACCTACTCTCGCGGTGTAGGGGCGTAACTATAGTTTGAGGTCCATGGAAAATTCATTAAATCGGGTGCTTATTCGCTTCAAACAATTCATGTAGGGTCCTTCGGTACTCACGGCTCTTTAACTGAGGCCCCATTTCGAACCGACCCGTGACATTTTGGCATATTGCCACCCTATAGTTACGCCACTATTTCTATATTTCATGCCACATATAATACCGTCGGCTTACTGCAATAACTCATTAATTGACATTTACAAAACTTCGAGAAATCATTTTTTTCATAAATTTTATATTAATAATACTGTATTATAGTGTTATTAATGAATAATTGATTTCTCAGAGTTTTGTAAATGTCAATTAATGAGTTCTTGCGATAAGCCGACGATATTATAAACTTGAACTGTTTGACGTTTCAGTTTTGCTACACACTGTCCAGGAAAATGGTCAATGTAGTGTTTCAGTTTGTTTTACTTCTTCTATTCTTAGAATTTCTATCCCCGTATCCTATCATGAGTAATGAGTTAGGAGAAAAGCGCGATGTTTCATGATTATTTATTTTACAATGATTTTCTAGTCGACTGTTATCAAATTCATCATCATTGTAGTAAGCTGTAAAGCTTTATAAATAGCACTGTTTATACTGAGGAATTAAAAGACAATTCGACTTTTTCTAATCCAACAACAAATAAACAAATCAACAAAAGAGAAAGTAATTGAATTGTGTAATAAATTCTTATAGTCTTGTGTTGTTGATTGTTTTATTGTGTCACTTTGTATTATTCTTGCGTGCAGTTATTTTGTGTCTTTATTCTCTTTCTTGTGTGTTCAAAAATACACCGTCTCACTGACATGTGATGGTGTCAAAGTACATGAACTTCGTTTGCGTTACTGTAACTTAAGGTTTATGGCCTACGCAGACTAGGGATTTTTGTCCGCGGACATTCTTGTCCGCTAAAATAGATCGCTTACAACTGTATCGAGTAACGCAAAAGAGGGTTTAAAAGCACGAGATACTTCGCATACATTTTCCGGGACAAAAATCCTCGTCTGCACAGGCCTTTAAACGTTAAATAAGAAGTAGAGTCATGCTACAGTACAGCCAATAGTAGCCGGAATAACCGATGTATCCTCGGGTCACGTCGGCCCAATTCGTCTCGAAATGCCTCTCGCTCACACAATACCGTCTTATAATTGATGGCTATGCTAGCACATTTCGTGTAGCCGGGGTGCGTTTGATGAGGATGAGTTGAAAACGAGCAACGCATGTGCGTAGCAATCTTGTGGATGTCTATGGACGGCAATAGTGTCGGAAGGCTCCGACTAGGTATTTCTTTCTCCTTTAAGGGCGTCACAGACTAAGCAGATGCGGCAGATCTGTATCTGCGCAAATATCTGTCCATATCGCTCTGTACTAAACTCAAGGAGCACCACACACTACACAGATCAGATATATTTTACCGTCCAGCATCTGTCAGCACCGACATATATTGAAGGTCTATTTTATACGCAGATAAAGAATCTACTTAGTGTGTGACGGTCTTTATAATATAAAAAAATCTTATAATCATAATTGGATATTAATGGGTGTCGTTAGTCACTGGAGGGCTCGAATGCTCGTTTGTCTCCCTAAACTGTAAAAATGTGGTCGTTTTCCGACGACCTCCGACGTCCATAGGTATTTATTCAACTGAAGTTATGCAATGGGTTCCTTACAGTTGATGTACTGCACTGCATTCCACGAGGTATAAACTCAAGTCCCTTAGGAATTTGTCGAAACCGGCGTTTTTTGGAAGGAGATCGTGGGTTGTGTGTGAGAGAGATTTACAAAAATACATACGGCTTATGTTCAAGATTTCGCGATCGAGTAGCTTCAAAGATTAATTGCCTTAAATGATCCAAGATTTGCACAGATAATTATTACCGTATTATTTATACATATAGACTTGAACTGGCTCATAGATTCAAGCATTAATGTGCCTACCTTCTACCTCCTAGCTCTGGTATAAAGTAAGGTATATTCCAAGAAAATTCCTCTTCTAGAAAGTTACCGTTCTTTACCCTATTGTCTCAACAACATTCTCTATCTTTGCGCAAATACATGAGGTACTTCCCTGGTTGTGCATTTTGAAACTTAGAGCAATTGGCCTATCATTTAAATATCATTAGCAGAAATAATTTGTGATTTTTTATAAATAAACATTTCGTAAACACGTTGTTTATTTATGCAATAGTGACACAATTCAACACAATGCAATAAATAATACAATCTATACAATATAATATGTAGTATTCAAAATATGGCACATCTATAGAAATATCTTATATTTATTGGCATTGTCTAAAACACGTAACACAAGTTCTAAGACCATTCTACGCAGGCTCGGAACTAGGTTAAGGTGTGTGTGTGTTCATCAATATTTAAATATTCCTAACCGTTTAAATTAAATGACCTTCGCCATATCTAGTAAAAGTCTAGAGTTAAGTTTGTTTTTGAATGTCGTTATTGCGTTAAAAATATGCACAAGGGGGCAACGAGCAATCGAGACCTTTACTTTAATAAATGACTATCGATGTCGGCAGCTTTTTAAAAAGGCTATACAAATGTGTTGCCCAATTTAACCTCATAGACAACATGAAATGCGACCGTTTAGCTACCACAGATTCAGGCCCGTGTTATATGCAGGAGAGTCATCTCAGTCAGTCGTACCGGCCTCTTTGGGCATCAATGCTCAAGCAGATTTGGTTGTAGTAAAAATAGGTCTTTTGTCTTTCGTCTTTATGTTTCTTCGGAGAACGAATAGCTCTTTTCTAGAAGAGTAAAGTATCTTTTATGTTTGCTGTTCTAGGACTGTAATACTGTATATATTCCTGCAGTTTTTCTTAATGTCTTTGAGATAACATTTCCTATTATTTTCAAGGAAATAAAAATGAAAGCTGTCGAGAAGAAAGTGACTGCAGCTCCACCTGCGGAAGTTCCTCTTGTAAGCATTCATGTAATTAATTTGAGAAAATTATAGAAAACATGAGAAAATGTAACATATGAAAGGATTTTTAATTATTTAACATTCAGTCTTGGCTGATTTAACTTTTTTAATATAATATACACTACACGATAAACTTTTTTATACTTCAAGCAGCCCCAAAGCCACTCCGTGTAAAAGAGCTTTTGGCTTTTTGGTGACTATCGAAGGCCGATGTCCAGACGTTATGCAGATGAGTTGGGTTCTTTTGAGATAACACCAAAAGCAAAACCCAACGAAGTACCGCTACGTTCACGTAGCAGTGCTACGTAGCAGATTATCTGTAACGTAAATAGCGATTTCACATATTCATACAAATGTTATCACTTATCATTGCCAGTCTCAGCTGGCCTTATAGGCTGTATATTTGTCACGCGTATTCATGTTAAATACTTTTCTTTTCACGTACTCTGTGATAACTTATCATCTATAGTAAAGATATACCATTACTCTATATTTGTTTTGATCATACAATAAATGATGGTGCAGAACGGGGAGGTGCCCTGGAGGAAAGTGCGCCCACCACAAGAGAAGCCGCAAGTAGGAATTAGTCTTTTTATTCACATTTTGTTGATCATGCATACATAGCACTTAAAACTATCTCAGATATTTGTTCTACATAAAACTTAGTAGATAATTTAAATCATGAAAATCATTGAATGATGTCTAAGGGTTAATTCACACCAAAAGTGCGGCGAAGGGCAGCGAAGTGGAGCGCAGTTTATGTGTCATATGAATTTCAACTTTATTTTCATTGCT
>LUGF01023799.1:175584-185644 GCA_001625245.1 Calycopis cecrops
GAATGCACGCTTGGTTCACTCTTACATTGTTACCATTGTGTATTGCATATTTTACATTTTGTTATAATTTTGTAATGTTTTGACTTTGACAAAACTGTTTCATTTTGGATTTTCTTTGACTCTGTAATACTTGCACTGGATGTTAGGAATTTTACACTACTTGGTTAATTGTGTTGTGAATAGGAAATAAATAATTTTGTAGGTCTATGTAAGAATCAATTCAATCAGATCATAATAAACCTTTATGGTGGAATTCGAAGCTACATTTAGATGGGAAAGCAATGAGTCTCTTATCAATAAGTACTCAGTATTAACCGAATTCCATGATCGGATTTAATGTTACAATATTAGTAATTCGATGACTTCAATATTCACAAACGAATTCATAATAATACATACGTGACATAAGCAATAACCGTCATATAAATCAATAATTTGACAATAGTTAAGTAACATAAGTCGCAACCTAAATTCAACGGTTACGTATTGAAACCTAACGGTTGTCATCTTGGCTGGGAGACGAGACTACATAAATTTTACACGACAATTTAGAGTTGACAATATATTAGCATGTATTATTTATTGTTTGTTTGTAACAAATTACGAAATAAAGCTTGTCCAAATGTTTTGACAAAACATTTTGAGTAATTTTAGAGTCTTGCAAGATTTGAATGTAATACCTAAATACTCAAATTATCGAAGATTTATATTTCATATTTTTGTAAAATATTGTAGAGCTAAGGATATCTTTTTCATTTCTGTTCATTAATTTATTACCTACCACCTGCTACTTTTAGAAAACATTAAGCCACAATTTTCCTTATTAGGTATGCAATTTTCAAAAATATTTTTTTAGAATAAGAATACGTTATGGAATTTGCCTGTTTAACAAATTTCAGTGTAATCGCTCCGATAGTTACAGTTTCATCGGTCCAGTAGTTTTTGAGTTGATTACACTGTCAGTCACACTGTCAGTCAGAGAGTCAGGTCCTGTAATTTTAAATGTGCCAATTATTATAATTACCAGAGAGCCGCGGAGGAGTCGGATCAAGTCGTGTTGCCGCCGTGGGAGAAAGTCTACGTAAGCTTAACTTATTTTTGTTGTGTTAAACAACTACAACATATCTTCACGCCAGATCCTTTACGGGATAGGCAATGACAACGAGGTGTCTTGTCACAATCCTTACCCACAAACTTGTGTTGCTTCATGCACATTCATTCATTTTGTGTTGATGAAAGGTATTCTAGAAATGGCACCAGTTTTCCTACTAGTTTTACATAATGTGAAGGAAGAGAGAAGACATTATATTCGAAATATCCACTTTCGAATACAAGTAAATGTTACAAGAACTTTTTTATTTCTGAATTACTTTTAATTCTTTGAAAAATTATTTGTTATTTTTATTAAACACCAGATTGACCACCACCAAACACGCTTTCGTCGCTTTCGTTTGAAATTCCACACCAGCATCATCATCGTTCTTGTCGAGTAAACTCCATTGGCGTGATGGAGCTGGCACAGTTTCTTTTATTAATAGTTCAATTTTCTACATTACATTACAAGTATATTTCCCAATTACGGCCCTTACTACAATTTACGCCGTTTCCTTTTCATCTCGTTCATTATACTTTACCGTTGGTAATTATTAACGGTATGTTAAAATCTCAACATGTTATACCGTAATCATTATATAGTTATTAAAACTTTTGAATGGTACATTATTCAGATCGTAACGTACCAGTACGTACGTAATATTCACGTAATACATTACCTAATCTAATGATAAGTATGCGTTCTTAGAAATGTGTTTGATCGGTTTGATTTCTCTGTTATCCGAAATTATGTGAGCTTGGCCCGATTATAACAGCACAATAGTTGAATCTTCTAATTTGTCATAAATTCAATTACAACAATAAAATCAAATAAAATTGTATACATTAAACGACAAGGATTAGACGTCCTTCACTGTAATCGTCATCATCAATCATCAATCAGTCATTGTATCCAAAAAATTGACCCTAACCGTAAATATTTTTTTTTCGAAGTAACCTCTTGGGTCACTGGGAGTGTAAATTCAATTCAAAAAGTAGACGGGATCACGCTCCTGCGTGTACTCTATGAATCGTTTTTTTTTCCATAAATTTCACAGGTAATCTGTGAGGACAAAAATTGTGAGAAATTTGATTCTCTACAAGTTTGGTCCTCACAATTTTTCTTCTAGGATCGATATTTTGTAAATTTTCATAATTTTTCGATCAAATCATTTTTCGAATATAGGCAGGAGACTAATCCGGTCTACTTTTTGTATTTACACTCCGTAAGTAGCCGGTGGCCCATGGAGGTGGGAGGAGAAAGGAGGGCAGCGCATCTGTATAGCCTCTACGCGGATGTTTGTGGGCGTCGGTAGTCATGAAAATGGCTCCGGCTGCTCGTTTGCCCTCCTATATCATAAAAAAAAGACACTCAAATCCCGTTATAACGCTTAGTCGAAAAGTGTGAAAACGAAGAACTTTACATTTAACAATTTATAAAGCATTTTCTAAAGATGTGTTAAATGCAACTCCTTTTAACACATAACACAAATTACATTCTTATTTCAAGGTAAAAAGTTTATTACAAGTTTAAAATAATTGTAAATAAAAAATAGAATTTGTACATTGTGCTGGCGAGAGCGTTACAAAAATCACACAATTGAAGTTGTCATTCAAATTCAAAATTCAAACTCGATCTAAGTGAAACTTTGATTTTGCATTTAAAAAATAAATATATCATGTGACATGTTTTGTCATTATAACTATGGAAATGAATTCGTGTAATAAATCAATAATTCAGTTTTACTTTAGTTGTGTGGTCTATAGCACACACTTTTTCTACCATTTGCCAACTTGTGTCTGTGCTTGTTAGTTTTTAGAAATAAATGACTGTGCAAATATCTTGTGAAATAAGTGAAGGTTATTATGAAGTCTTTTCCACCGATTCCATCGATTAAAACCCGCCAGATATGTCGATACATGCTAAACAAGCCATCAATAGAGAGACTAGCCAACTGCGCAGGATCTAATAAAGGACACAAGTGTGTGAGCCATCACAAGTGCACTCTCTATTCTCTTATTCCCCTGCTAGCTGTTACCCGCGGCTTCGCTGGCGTAGTAGAAAAAAATATTTGTACATATTTCAAGCCTATGGCACTCTTCAGTCCTTCAACTATCTCCAAACTAAATATCACATCGATCCGTTGATCCGATTTGATGTGAAAGGAGAAAGTAACACACTTTCGCATTTATAACATTAAGTATGGATTCCTATAGGACTGCAGTCTGACACGTTGGAAAAACTAGGCTCTATCATATTGCAATTTTGAATCTAGGTGCCCTATAGTATCATCATGAACGCGTTCCCCGTTAGGAGCCATGGCGTAATCTCTGTAAACGCTACAATAAGTCCGCCTAGCTTTTCTAATGTTTTTAAAAATAGATCAAACATGTTCTGTTCCTAGTTTGTTTGTGTTCAGCCTCCATTTTGAATGACTGGTTTACTGCGCGGGAGTTTGGTGGCGTGCCAAAATTTATGTGTAGTATTCAGGAAATATATTCTGGACTATGTATTGTGGGAAAAGTAAAAAAAAAGAAGTGTATTGTGACACGATTGACAGCCCCGTACAGAGTTCCTGTGTATTTTTAATCTGTTGAAAGATCATTCTAGATAAGCATGAATGGCTTCTACGAAACAGACAATGACTCCGGGAATATAGAGCAAAGCTCTGAACTAGAATTTTAAACGGTTTGGTCGGCAAAAAAGCTTGAGGACTAACGTGGGGTCCAACTTATTTTTTTTAATATGTAGCTGTAAAAACGCCTAAATGAGTTGTATAAATATTATCTGTAACTTCGACGATACGATTTAACTTTTTTTTTAAATATGTATTTTATTAATATGGACAAAGGAGCAGTCGGAGTAACGATACCAGACCCATAAATATCTGCATAATTGAAATGCAGTGTTGTCCTCTATCCCTCCCCCCTCCTCTTCTCCCATTGGCCATGGAAACTCACAAATCGCATGAAACTCGACAGCACTCAATTTGCGGGGTTTTTTGTTAACGAGAGGAACCCCGGTTTTCCGAGAAAATTCCGCACTAATGAATCACATCTCATCTTCAATGATTAAACATGACGTAGTAATTATTATTACCTCACGTTTAATGTGTATAATGGGTTTATGTAGAAAATTAGGCAGTATAATCAGTTAATTACCTAATACATATTTTAGAAGTTCTAGTCTAAATACGTCACAGCAGGAGTCATTTAAGGTCAAAACATGAACGAACCAACAGACCGTGTAATCTAAAAGAACCAAACTAAAATATAATTCTTTTCTCCGTTTAGTATGTAATATTTATTATTATTTTCAATGTGTTCGATAGGGACACGAGGTAGATGGAAATGCTGGTCAGAAACATCACGACGAGTTGCCTGCGGTGAAATATTACGTAAGAAAACTTTTAAAGGTTCTGAAGCACTGTGTGTAAACAGCCTTTGCAAAGGTCCTGGTTTTTTAAGCTATGAATACACTTACTCGAAATGCGCATATGAGAGTGATCTACGATCTAAATTTTATTTTCTATTTATAAGTTTGTTGATTTTTACTACATAATGAAATTTGTTTTTTTTTTGTTTCTCTTTAATTTGACGATATTTAAATATCTACTACATTGTACAATATATTTTTTATAACTACGCAAAGATTTCGAAATTTTGTCCCTGGTTCTTTTCCCGCTGGGACTGGGACAAAAGTTCTAACTTTCGGCGTAGATGTGTTGAAACGGTAGGTAGTGCAACGCAGTACGAAGTACATTTCCTAACAGGCGGGAAGACGAAATAGTACATTGTGCTGGAAGGTCTCCCTTTGTACACAATGTAATATTATTTACAAAAGTACAAATTAAGATCCGGGAAATTTTCGCGAGGGCGTAAATAACTTTTGGCGTAGGTAGGATGATACATACAAAGTCAAATTATAAAAAGTATATATGTATAATCTAGTACTTTCCTTCTTTGTAATAATTGTATACACTAAACGTTAATAATACAACAATTATAGTGCGAATTGCCCTCGTGGGAAAATCTCCAGGTGATCCTCAAACAAACGAATGCGTGTTTGTACAAGAAACAGGTATGAGTTCTTAACGTATAGTTATTCGTACCTGTTTTTGAACGTCTCAAAGTTAAATATTTAAGAGTATTTTTATAAAACACGGGTCATCGCACGAGACCGGCCACTGGGAGTCGGTTTATTTTTGTAATATGTCATTAACACTTTATTTTAGTACATCTCTAATTAAAATACGGCTAAGCGCGAATTGTCGTTGCGAAGTCAGGGCCTGTATTCGAGAGGATAAATGAGGGATTCTTATTTTTGTTCAGTGGCTATATCGATCTTGATTTTTTTCTTCATAATGACATATAGCACGTTCTTATTGTTTAAAATCTGGGAAATTGTATGGAGTAATTTTGAGTGAGATGCGACAACAACTTCTATTTTTTTTAATGCTGTTATTTTTTTATCATCTATTTTTGCTAAAATTTTAGATAGATACAACTAACTACTTAGCATAATCTTACATAAGGAAAAGTAATAAATATATAAATATTTCTAATTGTGTACTAATTGTCAATAGAATCAAGGTCTTGTGTAAATAAAATTTCCTCACAGTCAGTTTGCCCCAAGAAAGCCCCAAGAATGTTAGCATTTGATGTGATTGACCATGAACGTAGATAGACACTTGCTAATAGACATTCCAACTGCTCACATGCATTAAAAAATATAATAATAATTACTCTAATTGGTCCTACCTACCTCTGAATCTATAAAGCAGAAGTTTTTGTCACCATACCTGGGTAACGGAGTGGATTCACTAAAACCTGCATCGTCCTTCATTGGACTAGTCACCTACAGTTTTTCAAAGTCGACCAACAGGTGGATCCAAACCGGGTTAGCTTTGAAAGCCATATTATTTAATAATAGTACACTATTTATAGGTCATGTTTATTTAGTTGGACTTAAGTACTCAAGACGATTAGTTATTTGGTTGAGATGTTGTGGAGATCAAAATCTATTTTATGCGTAGATCGTACCATCTGTTGAAACGGAATAGTTTGCGTTGATGAATTCATAAACTAATGAAAAGAATACTTACAGCTATTAAATCGGTAGGTAGGGTTATTGCTATCTTCATTGTCAGTCTTTATTCTCCACGATGTCCATGGCATAAGCCTCTATTAAATCTAAGACGACGATTCCCTCCAGACACAACAAACATTCGACATGTTCTCTTCTTAACCTGGGTGGAGGTGGATCCGTTTAAATATTGTAAAGTTTAGAAGAGGAAGTGTTGGTCGACCATTTACCTGGTGGAAAGACCTCCGTACAGCCGGTGCGCGATGGTAGTAGCAGAAGATCGGTCGCCTTAGCGTTCAATGAGGAGGTCTATGACCAGTAGTGGACTAGTATAGGCTGATGATGATGATGATGACGAAAGTTTATTAGTTGTAGTAGTTATAAATTGTAGTTTAATTTTATTTTTATAGGTGGTTTGAGCTAAAATATTGCGATCTTCTTCGTCTTTCTAACCGCCGTAATACCGTCTAACAAATTATACTCGTATATATTTGATGGACAATGGGCTGGCATTGAAATATGTTTCTACCATCTATAATACTTGATTATAATTTCCGGGTTGTTTTGTGACGTGGAAAACTGAAGTGTCTTAAAATAATCGAAATGCAGGAAAAAGTCATAAAATAAGACTTATTTGCAACTGCTATGCTAGCTTAATATTCAGGAGATCTTGTACCTTCGCTTTATTTCTTTAGGTATCTGTCAAGATATTAGATTAACGCCGATCTCTCTAGCAGTACCGGCAAACAGTGTAGCAGCCCCGTTACTAGGTGGAGCGACGACATACGCAAAGCTGTGGGCAGCAAGTGGGAAAGGTTAGCCGAAGATCGAGGCCAGTGGCGTGCTATGGAAGAGGCCGCCGTCCAACAGTGGACCGCAATAGGCTGATGATGGTGATGATGATGATCTGCGTGTAATTTAAGTTTAATTTCTAAAACGTTGCTTCAGTTATCCACAACTCACATTTCACTAAAATGGTAAATTTACTATATAAATTTTAAACATTAAATTAGTATATAAATTATGTTGATTGGCTGGAAGAGATCCCTTACAGAGAAAGGCACACCTGTGTACTTCTCTTATATTAGTATTAAGTAACTCTTGTAATAAATTTCATGTACATAAAGAATAAATAATTAAAATAATAAATGTACAAGAGAATGAACTCTAACATATGTATTAATATAAAACAGAACGATGCCGAAGTGACTGGGAATATAGCTCCACCGCTGCCGAAAAAACTTGTAAGAATACACATGAAACTGTATATATTATATACATGTGTATATGTTATTAATTTAATTAATATACCATTGTGTGCTTCATGTTGTACATATATCATATGCGCCCCGCGGTTTCACCCGTGTAAATTTCTATATCGTGGAAAATCATCCCATGGCATCCAGTAGGAACATTTTTTCGGAATAAAAATCTATCCTATCTATCCTGTGTTAATTACAAGTTACCCTCTATGTGTGTGCCAAATTTCATGAAAATCGGTTCAGCAGTTTTTGCGTGAAGGAGTAACAAACAAACAAACCAACATACAAACTTTCGCATTTATAATATTAATAGGATATAGTCAGCGCCGGATTAAGCTCTGGCGAGGGGTTTGGAGTTGAGAAAGGGCCCTTTTCTAGGTATAAAAATTTTCTTAAGGCCCTGGAGCCCTACTGGGCCGTGGGCTGCAGAATCTAAGCCCCCACCTAGATCCGGCGCTGTACACCTATAGCTAGGTGCATTTTTACATAAATTATAAGCATAAAGGAACAATACTTGTCATGAGCGCGTAAGATTCGATTGTTTATTTCGATAAAGGCCAGAGAGACGCACACTATTTAGAATAAAATTTATTTAAGCGAAAGTATCGTATCATCTATTTTTGAAGATCGTCGACTTCATTTATGGTCGCCGCACACTTATCAACTCGGAAAGGGATCGTAACCGTATCACCTCGAGCCGGTCCGTATTCTTTGTATGAAACTTCATACTGCAACGCACACTAATGGGAAACGTAACGTAATCGTATCGTCTTAGCTTTTCTAGGCGAGGCGTTTACGATCCACTTCCGAGTTATTAAGTGTGCGACAACCATTAGTAAACATCATACCTGCCTACGAACTTGCAGTGTAAATGTTCTTGAAATGCTTTATAAAAGTTCTGTCAGTGTCGCATTAGCTAACAAAAAAAAACAATATCATTTGTCATTATCAATTTATTTGTCACTAAAGATTGTCACTAGGTAGAAAGATGTAAATTAATATTTATCTACTATAACATATTGATAAAAAATTTAAATTAAGCATTGTATATAATACGTACTTCGGAAACTTCTAAATGAAAAATTAAAAGTGCTGCAGAATTTCGCACGTGGGTATTAAAAAGCATCTTACTATATTATTTGAATGACATTGTCCGTGATATTATTCTGATCTATGTTAGCAATGTCTTAAATGGTGGTCTAAAGAACAGTCAGTCACTTGTGACCATATTATAGCATGTCTTGTAAGAGGTAGTGCCACACTGTACTCTTGCATGCAGCCGAATTGGGCGGGCACGACTGGGGAGGTGCCTCTCGCTTACACGAAACCGGCGTGAAGTGACAGCTGTGCTGTCGCGTTTCGTGCGATGTGTAGTAGCCGGTGGCCCATGGAGGTGGGAGGAGAAAGGAGGGCAGCGCATTTGTGTAGCCTCTATGCGGATGTTTATGGGCGACAGTAGTCATGAAAATGGCTCTGACAACGAGTTTGCCCTCCCTATACCATAAAAAAAATGTCACTTATGACCATTTAGAATTTTTTTTTAGTTCTACAACATAGATAATTGGTATACATATGTGTTTATTTTAATCCCATGTATATTTTAAGTTAATAATCACATTTGTATAAAATATTCATTGAGTGCGATTTTTTGTTTTATTGTTTTACACTAATCACGATTAACTAAATATGCATTAATACACTAAACGTTTTACATACTTACATCTTACACTTTATTGTGTTAGGGGATCTATGGAGCAGAGTAAATAAGAAGATAATAAGTATTTGACGACTGGCTGGCGCAGTGGAACATAGCTCGGGTAGGCGGAGCATGTTTCGTCAGGTCGTGGGTTCGAATCCCGCTCAAGTCATGGATGAATTTCTATAATAAAATCGCTCAATCGCCTTTTGCTTCAAAAATAGTGCTATTGTCACGTTGCAGCGGATTTGGGTTGCATCAGCTCTCACATAACACGGCGTTTGCACACGGCGCGTCCAAAAGTCTCGTGTGCTGTGGCCCTTATGCGACGAAACGCCGCGATTCTGACAGTTTGAGAGAGTTCAAACCATAGATTTAGAATTGTTCTCACTACATGAAAGATGTACAAAGCGTGGGAGCGAGACATTCAAATTAAGTTCCAATCATCGGAAAAGAAAAGAGACAGCAGATGAAGTACATATGAGACAATTATTTTACGTGAGTAAGAGGCCATAGCGACCCGATTACATACTAATGACACAGTCATGTAAGTTTTTTTGCGTAGACATTTCTCTGTCTACGTTTTTTTGTAGTAATTCTGACATTTGTCAAATATTTTTTTTGTCTCGCCTCTGTTCTGACATTGTGTATCTTGTTCATTCTAAATCTATGGCTATAAATGACCTTTGGTTGTGAATACCAGGAGCGTTGTTCGATGGCCACTTACAATCAGGTGATTGAGTTGCTCGTTTGACTCGTAAACTATGCATTTCATCATGTGATGATCTAAATTCTAAGTTGTTGTGCATGAGCCTACAAAGGTTTCAAGTTTGTTTTGTTTAGTTTATAATTTCAACACCTAAGGGAGTGAAATAGGGGAGAAGTTTAAAAATATTGTGACTCGATTGAAATCGTGGGGTGCAG
>LUGF01023799.1:185667-220572 GCA_001625245.1 Calycopis cecrops
ACCACTCACAGATACAAACTATACATATTTTGTTCTCATTTATAAATACACATAAGTATTTTAAGAGTTTTTCGACGTTTATATTTATAGTACACTAGATATTTATTATATCATGCCATGTATAAATAGATTCTGCATCCATCTTCTACAACAAGCATCAAAACTGTAGATCCGTCTATTTTTTGATTATGTATCTTGACATTGTTAATTGTTATACATAGTCTAGAATCTATTGTTTGAAAATGATAATCCTGTAGACCGATAAATTAGGGTAGTTATTTCAAAAAAATATAAGTACCTATTGATTCTGGGACAATAGGCTAAGGTTACAGGACTAGCCACTAGAGTCTAGTCGGTTAATAAGCCCCGGAAATCCAGCCGATACTAAGGCAGGTAAGATACTTATAGTGTCTTGAGGGTTTTGGAGATATGAATTGATTATCATCATGCTTATTCCTGGACGAAGATAAAATGGCCTTGTTAACCTGGGTTATTATCGCCATAACTACAAGTTATTATAGGTTTAATTAATAGGCCGTCTTTTGCAGCACGTCAGCATAGGAAATGTCAGCTCTTTGCTTGGAAATTATCAATAATATGGAAATTACCAGCAGAAAAATCGGCTAAATTTAACATCCCACAAAAAGATGTCATTTCCATCTACATTTTTTAAATTATTCACCAAGTTTGTCGGAACTTGTAATTTACGTTTAGCAATAAAATGTAGGCTCAAGACTAAGTGTCATATAGCAATAAATTTCAGGATCTAGACTCACCTAAGTGTCGTATAATTCCAGGAGGAAATGGAGAACAAACCCATCATAGTTGGCGACAAAGAGGTGGACCTCAACAAGATATTCACACCGGCGCCTGACGCTGAGGAGCATATCATCAAGAAAGACCGCAAATTCGGTAAATATTACTAAATACTTTACTAGCCGAGAACATAAAGGTGCTATACCTGCACAGCCTACTTAGCCAGAACTGAAGAACTTGTACCTCTCGCCCACATAATACCGGCACTCAATGATGGCTAAGCTGCCGCAATTCTGGATCTTGAAAGAGTCTGGATTATTCAAGACGGACAGCTTAAGTAACAAAGAGCAACTAAGTTGTTTTTAAGTTTGTTGTAGCGGACATTGATGACCCTTTGATATGAAAATAAATTCAGAGCTAGAACAATAACGGGCTTTCTCCTAAAGTGGCTTGATCAACTGTGTTACAATTTTTTTTTATAATATAGGGGGCAAACGACCAGGCGATTAGTGGCTACCGCCGCCCATAGACATCCGCAAAACTAGGTGTCTTTCAGACGCGTTGCCGGCCTTTAAGAAAGAGGAGTGCTCTTTTCTTGAAGATCCCTATGTCGTATCGGATCGGAAATAAAATGAAAAAGTACCTATTAATGAGAAATGTATCCGCTCTATTATTCGTTTTCTAAGTATATTTGATTTCGTCAACGTCAGTGCCTAGCTCTGAAAGAAAATACTGGGTCGATGGTAAGGCGTGCAAAATTTTATTTACGAACCAGTATTCAGCAGTGCATACGCACTATACACTCGTGCAAAGTTAAGGAGTATGGATGCGGCATACCGCATATGTATACATGAACCGTAAGTCATGGGTCGTAGCCATGTAGGTACCTAGTATTTGTACTACTAGTAGCGATACAGCAGGAGGGACAGGAGTCAGGAATCAATTTGTTGAAATTTAAAATACCATATGATAGTATTCATACCTGCAAAAGGAAGATGGAGATGTGCCCAAAATGACCGCTTAAGGAAAAGGAAAAAAATGGTTATAACGTTGCTATATTACCATAGGATCAATTATTAGACGCTTTTGGATTGATCTAAATTTATTTAAAATCGAAAAACATCACAGTAATAAGGTGAAACGTTTAAAAGTAAACAACTTATAGTAAAGTTCAGGTTTAATTGTGTGTCTAATAATTAGCTCGAGCTGTTTGCGTGATAGGCGAGTTAACAAACACACGCAATCAACGTGCGGTAATGTTTGCATATTTTTTTCTCTTTTATAGTATACTAGCAGTGCCCCGCGGTTTCACTCGCGTTTAATTTCAAGGAATTCCATGTAAACTTCAACATCCTATTTCAGCCTCTTAGGGGTGAATTAAAAGAAATCCCTTGCCTACGTCATAACATCTACCTGCATGCCAAATTTCAGCTTGATCCGTCCAGTGGTTTGGGCTGTGTGTTGATAGATGGCTATGTCACCTTTGAGTTTTATATATATATATATATATATAGATTTGAGTTTTATAATATATTATATAGATACGAGCAGCTTAAGGTTCTTTTGGTGACTAGAGTCCACAAACCACACGTAAATATTCATGTGCATGCCAATAAGGTTAAGCAGCATCGCCTCTTTCCCATTCTCCCGAATTGAATACCGGACTCCAACAAACCCCGCATCAGCAGAGCCATCTCTTTATGCCAGCATTGCGTATTATGGACAGGGTTACTAGACGGGAAGATCAAAATAACTGCACAAAATTAACAGAAAAGCCGAGGATTCTTGGATTATAGCTGGGACAAAAAATACTACTAAACCTCTCAAACAGAGGTTTGCTCGATTTTACCCTCTCTATTTTAATTATCTGTTTTGTGGGGACACTTTTTTTTCGGGACTCTGAACATCCCGGCCAATTCCACCCATTTTGCGACCCTAATTGAGGATGCTGCTACTAAGAGTGATAGCAACCGGATTGGACTAGCACGACCGGGCAGGTACTCGCTTACACGATGCCAGTGTAAATTGACATCTGTATTATCCATGGAGAAGGAAGGTGGAGGGTGGGCAACGCATGCGGATGTCTATGTAGTCATAAATATGCGATATATAGAAGTATAAGGGACAAACGAGCAATCGGTGCTCGTTTGTCCCTTATACTTCTTCTTTTTTCGAGATTCGGGGTATTGCAAAAGATGACGGTACAATCCCGACGAATCGACGAAACGAATTCAGTCAAATAGTCAAAATTTTGCCAAAATTTTCAGAAAAAACGTTCGCGTCGTCGGCCTTCTACGTGCCCGGCGTGCACCCCACGGTCAAGGAACAGATGGACCTGGCGCGGTCCATCTCCAAATCCCTGTCAGACTCCAGCAACAACATGAGTAAGGGCCAAAGCATGTACGTCAACAGAAAGAAGCGCTCCGTCAAATGGGTGCACGAGGGACGAGGTGACCCATTCTGTTTTTTTGTTACACATACACACACATACACAGACACATACACGCTCACACGCTCACACGCTCCCTCGCTCACACACACACACATTTAGATCAAAATTAGTTCATAAGATTTACTTAACAAACCCAACGTGAACCTGAACATTCGAAACAGGCCAGTATGCTAGTTGAGCCTAAATCAGCTTGGACAGTTTTACCTCAAACAAAAGTTTAAGAGGTCTTATATCAGTTCTATAAGATATTTACAATATTTTAAAGATAAAGTAATACTAGAGTAAAACGTGTCGCATAAATGAATAGCATAAGTTGAAATACAATCAAACTTAAATGAGATTCGAGATCGAAACTACAAACAGTGTTTTGAATATGTACATAAGTACATAAAATATAAGAGAGATACAATACTAAGTATATGTATTGTCTCTAAAGTTAATTATTTAAGCAATCTTATACAATCTTCCTGAGATTTAATACAGATAGTTTTAATAACTAATAACTTAAAAGATTTAACATTTATGGATGTGGTTATGGGGAATAATAAGTTTGGAAAATTATCAAAATTGACTTAAAACTTCAATACGCTAAATGTTAATTAATTGCTATAAATAAAATAATAAAATATTGGACATTTATCCGAATGTTTTGGTCCTATTAATGAAAATATTTTCTTATCCATTTCGATTTACTTTCTCTATTTTTTACCATACGAATTAATAGAGTAATAAAAATATATTCTGCTTTATGCTAATGGCAGTTACTTGTTAAAAGTATTATGTAAAAAAAATTAACTGTTCAAAATCTGAAATAACAATAAGATCTAGTTAAATATTACCATTGTCTTTTATTCTTAAACATTTACATGAAATATTAATTTCATTATACGCTCACAATTTTACTTTGAATAAATTTTGATTTACCATGTAAGTATGTTTCTAAACGCATAATTGTACTTTCTATCACTATTAGTCAAATAGAAATCAACTTAATTCTGGTTCGATTCTCGCCTTTTAGACAATTTGTATTTTTTACTTCATATTAAAATTTGAAACAAATCTTTCAATTACCAATCACATTTTTGAGATTGGCCAAAGTACTAAATAGACAGGTGTGATTTAAAAAAGTGAAAAGATGCTTTTAATTTCTCACGTTTACTGTTGCACTTTGATTTAATTTTCGATTTCAATTTTTTTTATATTTAATTCACATGCACTTTTTTATTTTTGAGTTTAAATTTATTAAAATTTAATATCGATTATGATAGGTAGATTTTGTTAAAACATACCATATAACATATATTATTTTGGTGGATATTCTAGTATCTAAAGATAAACAATATATATTTGAAAAAAAAAATAAAAAATTGGTAATGCAATGTCACCAAAATTGAAGAAAATTTCTAAAATGAAATAAATATAATAGTTAATAATAGTAATAAAAATATAAGTACATATTTATTTACAAAATAATAACATAGGTAAGATGCTAAAAGATAACTTCATGTAAGGTTTGGTTAAATTTATAATAAACTTAAAAAGTTACCTAGGTACCTAAGTATGCAACAACTGCAAGTACAGCTTTATACGCCGTGCAGCTGTACCTGTACGCTATCAACTGATGTAAACTAGTATAAAGTATTTAAGGAAAGTAATTTTTAATTTTCACAGCATCACCAAAGCCTTTTCGTCATACTAACACTGAAAATAAGGCGAAACCCTGCAGTGGTATTTTACCCACTTATTATGGTAAATATTGCAAAATGGTAGATTTTCTGTGCTCTATATGACGATACATGTGTTTAAATCATAAAACACACAATATGAATGTGTTTGCATCTTTTATAAATAAATAAAATATTCGTACGACTGGAAAAAAATGTTTATGCTAATTTCATTGGACATTTATAAATTATTAATTAAATAATTGCTTGTGCCACGAAATAAATAGACGCTTTCATACAATGATATTTGATAATTGGTCAACGCACCTTGTTGATTTTCAAGTATGACTTAATTCAAAGATGATGATGATAATGTTTATTTAATTATTTTACAAGCCCGACTTTTTAGAAGCTCCCTCCTCCCATGAGCCCTTTACAAGATCCAGGATTACACAAGCTTGATTGTGACTGGACTCTCTTAAATAGGACAAACTAAAACATCAATTAAAACTCGATCTAGAGAATATAATATAGCGGATATCAAACATCGCCGTGTGACAAAATCTGCTGACTGAGAACATACTAAAGTCGGCCCCCAGCATTACATTGAATTTGATAAAGCACAAATCGTCACTAAAAACACTGATTCCTACAAATGATCAAACATATCCAAACCAAACAACACCACAAGACAGCAAGACGTATTACAAGCTATTTTTGCTTTATTCGGAGCAACTAAATAATTAAAAGCTACGAGTACTTCTAATAACTTGTGATTGTTGTTGTAAAGCTTCGGAAAAGGGCTTGTAAAATAAATAAATAAACCGCGATACAGTCCGTTACAGTAGTTTTATTGTAACGAAAATAAAATTAAATAAATAGGTATGTACGTTTCCGTGCGTCATGTGTGTAATATAGTACTTAGTAATTTATATAAATTCTCGATTTGTCGTATCGATCGATTATATTTGTTTATTGATTATATTTTTTACATTAATGTTGGTTGTGACAGTTACAGTTCGCTTTTTATTTTGTGGTGCAAACGTGTGTTTTGCTTGAAAACATTCGTCACATACAATTCGGTTTCTAACTTATTACTTACGGTCACTATCAAATTGATGAGAAACTCATATTCATATTCATTCAAGCATTCCCTTTCCGAGTTATTTAATACACTCATTGCGTATTTCAATAGTATAGTTACACCCATTGGTTTTATTTTTGTACGTTTTTGAAGATAGAGTAGAAGATGTGACGTAACTAGTGCAAACTTGAAGACAAGCGTTTTGTAACAAGCACAACAGAGGCGTAGCTACCATCTGTGGTATTGATAGTTGATGGCCCCCCGCCCGAGAAATACAAACATTTTGAGACAGAAAACATTCGTAAATCTTGCCAACTTTGGTACGGACCCTGCCTAGATCAAGCTACGCCACTGGACACTGATATCTTACTTCAGAACACGCACATGACATTCTGCTTGTTATTTACAGGTCGCAATACCTCCAACACGTGTTCCACGCCGACTCCAGTGGCTAACCACGACACGCCGTACCGCCCGCCGTCCAGCCTACGAAACCAGAAGACGTATCCCAAACCGGCTCTGAAGCATACCCATCTACCAAAAATGGAACCGTTCCCACTCCAGCCTCCCACCATTTCGATTCAAAATATGGACATCCCAGTACCCATGGCGCCAACTAAGCTAAACGATGTATATGCTTCCCCGATCAGCCCCCGCTTGCCCCTCGTCTCTGGTCCCAATTTCAACGTAGCGCCACGTGGTTGGGGCGAAATGAAGGAATACTACCGGCCTGTGTCCCTAGATGGCATTGGCAAAGTCCCGGTCGCGTGCACAGATTTTTAAAATATATCGATAACTTATTAAAGTAAATTTCCTGGAGTGAAAAGATACTCAATTAGTGTAGGTAATTATGTGTGTATAAACGAAATTTATACATTTTATGAAAACATTGAATTAATCCGAACCGATTGGCGAATAAAATGAATGAAAGGTTTTTTTGTCGAAGACACTTTTTATTTCGTGAAATTTATTTTAATTAGGCTTAGAATGTGTACTTCACGTAATGTTTTAATTTTAGTGCAATAACTGTATACATGACGGTGCATAATAGTGCGAATGTAAGGCGAAGTAGAGACAATAAAAAATATATCTAAGTCATCTGAACAAAATTGATAGTCATATAAACATTTTATTCATATAATCCTCTAGCTATAGCAAATATGTACATGCCAGGTACCTACAGACATTTTTACCAGTAGCTATATTATACCTTCTTTTGCACTATTGTCTTACAAGTCTTGTTAATATTACTATTCTATAATATCTGTACTTATTATGTAATATTTTGCAGTTTTGAATAAAAACACAAAAATATTATAACTTAACAATTTAAACGGCTCTATAGGGCGATAGAGTCGATTAAATTGACCTGCAAAAAAAAAACATTTGGATTTCACTAAATTTGGGAATCAAAACTATTTATTTATATTTTTCTGACCAACAATTGATGCGATCAAATCAAATTAGGAACAATAGCATTAAGCATTTACCAAACTATATTAATGTTTTGTTGTTTCAATTTTGCGTTTTGTTTTTACTCTTAGAACTAGTCATATTTTGATGTACGTAGTCGAATGTTTAAATACTTTATAATTGAAGCTGGATTGAGGAACGCCTCGATTATGTAGCCATCTAGCGGCAAAACATAAGCATAGAACAAAGAGCTAGGAAGTTTTTAGATATACCAACAGGATAAATATTTTAGAGGCTAAATAATGAGAGGACGTACTTTAGGACACTTAATCCGCTTCTATTTATACGTAAGCTATTGTAGAATAGTCCTAAGGTATTACTAGGTCATCTTAGGAAATAGGTATGTTTTGTACACTACATTTATCGTTATAATTAACATGCTTGAGAGGAAAGGCATCTTATGATATTAAAATTAAAGAGGTGTATCCAACGAACTACCTATATTTTTGCGAGCCTCTACAAAGGTGTAATCGTTTTCCTTGGGCTTATGGATGGTTAAAAGAAGGTCGGAAAATTCTCAGTGTTTGACGCTGTTGAATCTGAAGACAGGAGCAGCAGCGTTGGAAAAGATGACCAAAATATGGAAGGTATAATTGGGATAAGGAATAGAAAATCAATAAAGAGTTATTTTAAGCGATGAGTCCCTTGGATATTTATTTATGTGTAATATTTATTAATGTATTAATAAAACATTGATATTGTTTATAATCTTAAATTGACTGCGGTATTCTTGTGGAGAAATTAAATTATATAAAATCACGAATACGTATTTTTATTATTTACATCCTTTTTTTTAGCGGATATCTTCAAAAGATTGTCGTAGATGGATAAAAACCAGGACAATTATATGGTGAATTTTATGATCCTCACAAGAGTTTTGGGATAACATAGAGAAGCTTGCGCTCTACCATAAATACGGTCCAATGTGACAAGGGTATTGGGAGCCCCTGTCCAAAAGTGAGAGCAATACTCCACGCCACTAAATGTACGCGAATTTTATTCATATCAATACAAAAAACAATTTTAACGGATTTTAGGGATAATTTACTTATTATTCGACCGACGTTTCAGAAGCTTTCTTTTTTTTTTAGCTTTACAACAACCACCCGTGACCGTGAGTAATGTGCGCGTGAACTTAAGACATCATTATGCTTAGAATATATGTTTGTCCCTACTGTCTTTACCCACTGTCGACACCATAGATTAAGAATGTACAAGATACACAATGTCAACAGAGGCGAGACAAAAAAATATTTGACAAATGTCATAATTACTACAAAAACCGTAGACATATTCTCTGTCTACGACAAAAACCGACAAAAACACATGACTTTGTCATTAGTATGTAATCGGGTCGCTATGGCCTCTTACTAGCATAAAATAATTGTCTCATATGTACTTCATCTACTGTCTCTTTTCTTTTCCGATGATTGGAAGTTAATTTGAATGTCTCGCTTCCACGCTATGTACATCTTTCACGTAGAACTTCTAAATCTATGGTCGACACTCTATGTCGTTAGATTTGACTTGATTTGATTGGCTTTATCAAGTCAAATCTAACAGGATTTCAAAAGTTCAATCATCAAGCTGATCGATCTGTAGCAGGAAACGCAGAAATCTCGTCCAGGTGCGATCCGGGAAGTATGGGTGGGTGGTACTCGTGACCGTGAACTCTGGCGCTCTTTGGCGGAGGCCTATGTCCAGAGGACTTCCACCAACTGATGATGATAACCAGATGATGACACACACGTAATGTAGGTATTTCCTGGCAAATCGCCTCAGTTTATCATCACCGTTACGTGCAAGGTTGATGATGATGATAAACAACAACGTCAAAGTGACCTCGGGTTTCGTACCTCTCGAATGGACCACGTGCTGTTGTCGAGTTTGTTTTTTTATAGCTACCGACGCCCATAGACATCCGCATAGAGGTTGTACAGATGCAGTGCTCTCCTTCATCTTCCTTACTTGCACACCGCACGAAATGCGACGACAGCTGTCAGTTTACGCCGGTACCTCCCCGCTCGTGCCGGGCCAATACGACTACATGCATGCAGCGTGGTACTACCTCTTACTATGAAGAGTAACCACATCAAAATGACCTCGGACCTCTCGGAGGGGTCACGTGAGGCTAGACAATGCAACACCGTGTACCTGCGGCCCGTACAGCGAGCGCAAAAGCCTTGACCTTTTCTCAATTGCACTGTACGAACCATGCGTTTGGAAATACATAAATCAATAGGGTTTTGCAATATTACGGGAAGCTAAACATGACGGATTTGGCAGGACATGGCCGGCCAAATTTACACAAGTCCAGCCTGTCCGGCTCTTGTTAGGCTTTTGACAAATTTACTAAAAAGTCCTCGAGCGTGTGATTGTTATAGTAAATCTAATAATATCTAACAATAAGGGTCAATTCACACCAAAAGCGCGGCGAAAGCCAGCGAAGCGGAGCGCAGTTTATGTGTCATATGTGTTTTTGTGTCATTCGCGACTTCTGGAGCATTCCAGCGACTTCTCGCGCATTCTAGCGACTTCGCGGGAATCCGCACGTCTCGTTCGAGTTTCTCATGCGATAATAAGTATTACAGTAATTATTATAAAGTTGAAATTCATATGACACATAAACTGCGCTCCGCTTCGCTGCCCTTCGCCGCGCTTTTGGTGTGAATTGACCATAATTGCATTAGAAAACCTAGTGTTTCAAGCTTTAAAGGCAAAATATCCGTCTAAATTCGAGCCTGTATCAGGCTTTTGATTTTTGGGCCTGGCAACCCTAGTCCACTGGCAGACGAGAGGAAACAAAGTTTGTGGTCAAATAGATATTCAGCGCCTTCGGTTGCTACAGCCTACGAGTCCTGTAGGACGGGGGCACTCAACGGTTATGTATAACCGTTGAGTAAGTTTCATACAAAGAATACTTACCGGCTCGAGGTGATATTCAGAGTTGATAAGTGTACGGCGACCAAATTAGCATATAAAATTGTATATTTACAAATTTTGCAATATCTAAGTACTATTTTTTTTATTTAACCCGTCTAACAATCTTAATTTTATTAAATAATACCATTAATTTAAAACTTAATTTGTTCAACTTTTTGTTCTAACGGCACTTCACATTTGCGTTGTGGTGCGTGACAACTGACATCCAATAAGAACATATCGAAGCCCCTTCGCCGGTCTTGTTTTGAATAAACCAATAAACACGTATTAAATTATACAAACAGCATGATCCTTACGTGTTGTATAAGATTGGATCAACATGTGACGCTTCTTGCTTTGTGTGTGTGTGTGTGTGTTTGTGGTGTACTACTTTCTTCTCACGTGACTGACTTGAGGAAATGGCAAAAGTCATGGCGGCCTAGACGCAATACATGCACCGTGTAAATGACCCGAAAGGGATTGCTCAATATTTAAACGAGATTTATAGTTATTAGTAAATTTAGAAATTTTTTTTCAGTAAATTTAGAAAAAAAGCTACTTACTCCTTGCTCTACAGTAAATTTAGAAAAACTTCTTGCTCTACAGTAAATTTAGAAGAAAGCTTCTTATTGCTCTATAGTAAATTTAGAAAAAACTTCTTCTACAGTAAAATTTGAAAAAAAAAATCTTCTCCTTTAGGGTTTGCTCAATATTTAAACGAGATTTATTGTTATTAGTAAATTTAGATATTTTTTTCAGTAAATTTGTAAAAAAACTACTTACTCCTTGCTCTACAGTAAATTTAGAAAAACTTCTGGCTCTACAGTAAATTTAATAACAAAAACTTCATGCTCTACAGTAAATTTAGAAGAATAAATTTTTCTTGCTCTACAGTAAATTTGAAAAAAATTTCTTGCCCTACAGTAAATATAGAAGAAAGCGTCTTCTTGCTCTATTGTAAATTTAGAAAAAAGCTACTTCTTGCTCTACAGTAAATTTAGAAAAAAACTTCTTCTACAGTAAAGTTAGAAAAAAAACTTCTCCTTACCCTGAAGTAAATTTAGAAAAAAACTTCTTTTTGCTCTACAGTAAGTTTAGGAAAAAACTTCTTCTTGCTCTACAGTTTTTACTATTTTAGTCAAAAGATAAAGCCACTACGTCCGAGTTATCGATTGAAAATAATTTTCAAAGTTTTTAAGTCACCTAAGGCTTTTAGGCTTTAGGCTCTGACATGGCGTGCATAAACTTTATTATATATGTCACATAGACCATATAACATTCAGATTAATCTATATTCTATAATAATAATGTTGTCCTAGCCGAATTTCGGTTGTTGCGGTACATCCCTATGATATAGGTACGAGCTATCTGCGCGGGACATATTATAGTGCACAAGTGTGCGCAAACACAAGTGCACTCTCTATTCCCTCATTCTCCTATTCCGATGGGACGGCAGTCCGACACGACCGGAGAGAAATCAGGCGCAGGATCGACGGCTTAACGTGCTCTCTGAGGCATGGAGTGCATCACCGCCAAGTTCCAGCCTTCGGACTCGCATTAGCAATTGAAAAATACCATTGACATTTCCTGGGACCATTTTTCCGCCCCGGGATCTCGTCTGTGGTTGAACATGGTTACCACATTGTCATTATGTTATGTTAAATTTGAGCCCCTTCATGTAAGAGCTCATTTCATTTGATTTGATAAGGTCCTCAAACCATGACAGGGTCCAGGGTGCTTGATCTGATAATTGAGTTGGGATATGGGAAGGATATAATAAAATATTGGAACCAATAATGTGTAGGCACTTTTAATTTGTCTAGACAAGGACTTTATACATGACGTCAGTAACATTCTTGCTAAATTTATATTTATGACTGGGTCTAGACGTTCTTCGCTTGTATATAAAAATATATGTATAACTAGCTGTGCCCCGCGGTTTCACTCGCGTCACTGCAGTGCCATCTGCTGGGTTGATTTGTGAATCTAAACCATTCTCAAATCCCCTTCAACACGCACAAAATGTTTCGTCAAAGCCGGTCCAGTCGCTTAGGAGTTCAGTGACATAAACACGCAAACAAGAAATATATATATATATAAAGACTTGTTTACGTTCAAAGATTAGGTAGGTATCTAAGTTATATGTGAACGAAGCCGATATATTAGGGACTCTTCTCTTCTCTCTACTCACAACAAGATAAAGTAATTTCCTCATACGCACTATTAACATCATTAAAATATCTACGATTAAAATTTTCATACACTTATAAGGATATTCAAATTCGGGGTTATTGACCTCTGGCTGTCCATACTATTCTCAATACAATGAGATTTTTTTACATTCCGAATGATCGGCTGTCGGTTTGCGATGCTCTAAACATTTTACATCCTGGAACCTTGAATACTGTAAGCTGACTTTTAGATTGCATACATGTGTATGTTTTCTTTAAGGCCGTTGCCCAGTACCTGTAATACAAGTTCTTACAGTACAGCACAGGGCTAGGCTAACTTAGTCAGGATGGGAACCAATTTTGACGTGGAGTAGGGACTGTTCATGGCAGCCGGACAGTCTCCAAGGAAGAGAAGTCTGGCCCTTTCACCGAGGCTAGCCTGTCGTGGAGGGATCCTGTTGATTGTAGATCCAGGACCCTCCAATTATAGCGGTTTAAGGCTACCCAGTTGTTGAGCCCGACACTGCACCTAGTTGAGCCACCAGGGCTCCTGGGTAGCGTGAGTAAAGGCGTTCCCCTGCGTTACCAAAAAGAAAGGTCTAGGCTAACTTATGGTGTACAGTCTACTGATATCATTAGGTACCTACTATCATTTAAATAAAAGCGACTAATTGGTGACGTTGTTACATGTGTGATGTTTCCCTGCGTTGATTGTTGAGAGACGTAGTGCCACACTGCATGCAGCCGAATTGGGCGGGCACGACTGGGGAGGCACCTCTCGCTTACACGAGACCGGCGTGAAGTGACAGCTGTGCTGTCGCGTTTCGTGCGGTGTGTAAGTAGCCGGCCGCCCACGGAGGTGGGAGGAGAATGGAGGGTAGCGCATCTGTGTAGTCTTTATGATTTCTAAGTGCGGACTGCTCGTTTGCCCTCATATACCATAAAAAAATAAAATTATTATTAGAAACACGTGTAATAAGAAAGAAATAAAAAAAACATTTATTTGAGCACGACACAAAATACACACACAATAACTTGGAGACTAAACAATAAAATAAGCATATACTCGTAATAATACTAACTGCGCCCCGCGGTCTCACCTGCGTAAATTTTGATTCCGTGGAAAATAGAAAATCACCCATAGGAATATTTTTTCGGGATAAAAACTATCCTATGTGTTAATCCAAGTTACTCTCTCTATGTGTTTATGTAAATTTTCATGCGTTCATCGGTTCTGCAGTTTTTGCATGAAGGAGTAACAAACAAACAATATTCAGACTTTCACATTTATCATATTAATAGGATAGGATAATACATGGATAAACTTCAACATATAGGTAACAACATGACTTGAGCAGGATTCGAACCCGCGACCCCTGACGTAACATGCTCGGCTTACCCGACTATATTACCACCGCGCCAGTCGCTCGTCAAATAATTATATATTTCCAATATCTCATTTCTTAGCTCCCGTCTGAGTTCTTTTGCTACTTAAAGGCTCATAACACACGGAATATCAACGTTCTAAATTTAAACACATATACTTTTTTTTTTTTTGATATAGGAGGGCAAACGAGCAGCCGGAGCCATTTTCATGACTACCGACGCCCACAAACATCCGCATAGAGGCTATACAGTTGCGCTGCCCTCCTTTCTCCTCCCACCTCCATGGGCCACCGGCTACTTGCACACCGCACGAAACGCGACAGCACACAGCTGTCACTTTATGCCAGTCTCGTGTAAGCGAGAGGTACCTCCCCGGTCGTGCCGGCCCAATTCGACTGCATGCAGTGCAGTGTGGCACTACCTCTTACCAAATTCATAGACACACTTCCATAGACTATACTTCAATTTATTTCAAATTTGGCGTATTAAATCTTATCAGTTGGCGGGACCATAGGCGACGGCGCGTGCCTTGCGATTTTTTTTAGTTCAAAGGCAGACGGGTTTGAAACGTATTCGCGCCACTCGGCAGTAAGCTGGTATGTCGGCGGACCGCGAACACGTTGGTTTCGTGTGTCATACTTACGCGATGTGTGTGTAAAGAGTTTTTATATGTGAGTATTTTATTCTGTTTTTTATTCTTATCTATATCCTCAATGCCACCACAATGTCATGATTGAGCGATTTCTAGGGTCCAAAGCTTATCTTTGGGTTATATCAGTGCGTGTATTTGATTGAATTGTATTAGGATTTCCTACATAGCTACTGCTTTCGATTTTATTTTAAACTTGTATTTCATTTTTAAAATGTAACATTTTTAAAGAGATGAGTCTTGTATTAATAGCTATTGAATTTTACATTGTGATTATTAAGGAAAATCATGTATTAATTTCTGAATGACATAGCAGTTCTTGTCATTTACTTATTTGTCATTTATTTTAGAGCAGAGTATAGAATTCCTATAGGGGTCAATGTATACGCCTCTACAATAAGATCCCAGAAAGCGTTCAAAAACTCTCAATCAACAAATTTAAAAAAGTAGTTATGGAACGCTTGTGTGGTAAGGGATATTACAAAGTGGGTAATAGATTTTATGACAGATACCACACCTTGGGAATTGTACCCTCCTCCCAGGCTTCTATACAAAAATAAATGTAAATTATATATTTTTTTTAATGTATATAAATGAAGAATGTATAATGAAGAAATTAATGAGGCCCGCTGAGTTTGTTTAGCCGGTTCTTCTCAGGACAGGGCTAGGGTTGAACCGGTGGTAGATGGCAATTTTTGACGTTCAAAAAGCAATTTTTTAAATTCTATTTTGAATGAAAATATTTTGATTTTGATTTTGATTAATAATTTCAAGTATTCCGTTACAATTATTTAGTTAAAATTGAATCAATGTTTTATATAAAAAATGTAAATAAAATAAAAATATCTTTATTTGTGTGACAAATATAGATACCTACCTAAAAATGTCCAAATACATACCTACTAGTTATAAACCTACCAATTATTAGTTAGGTACTAATTTAACTAATAATATATTATTATGTTATTTAAAACCAACGGTAGATATAAAATTAACCTTTTTGTCTACCTAATTATGCTGACTACTAATTTTGCTAATTAGTATTTTATTTTGTATATATTGAATGGGTATTCCCATACATAAATTATAGATTAAAAGGTTTCACTAGTAGTTAGTTGTAGCGTGATGGTATTTATCCTTTAGCCTTCCTTGACAAATTTACTATCTAACAGTGAAAGTTTTATTCAAATTCGACCAGTAGCTTCTGAGAAATGTGCTTCCAAGCAAACAAACTCTTCAGCTATAAAATACTTATTAATATTCATAGTGAAACAGTTTTATTTGTTTGTTTAATCGGTTCACATTATATTTTATATAAATTAATTTAATTAATTAAAAATTAAGACAATGGGAACGTGAATATGTGACAATAAAACAATTCGTCACAATTTGTTTATACAGTTATACCTATAAGGAATTGAACTAGAAATTACATATATGTGTCGAATTTGTACTGGACCTACTAATATTAAAAGTGCGAGTTTTTGTGTATTTTCAATTAATCTTTTACGTAATAACTACTCAACGAATCCGGATTATGTATAGATGAAAATGTGGTACAACATAATTTTTCTTTTAATAACCGAAGGGTGGTAACCCTAGATAGATTTTATGAGGATGTGACCGCAAGTCTCATCTAGTATTTTATAAAATGTTATTGCATTACGTGCATGCATCTACATTAAGTTGTAGATGGAAGTTTGTGATGATCGCGAATATTCTTTTTATTTTATTCTTGAAAATCTCTATTTAACATATAAATTCTTGTGATAATAGACAAGTAGATTTTAGTTAGAATGGATGTTCTGAATTAAGCATCTTTGTTCTTGTTTCTTACAAAGTTTTTAATGTATTTATTAATTGATATTTTTAATCTACCAATTTGAATATCTATATTCTTTTCGTTTTCTTGTCACAATGTTAGTCACCGTACTCCTCCGATACCTACTGCTCGTAATTCTCATGAATTTTTTTGTGCATATCGGGTAGGTCTGAGAATCGGCCAACACGGGATCGAAACATACGCGAGTGAAACTGTGGAATGCAGCTAGTATTATATAATAATACTAATACCAGTAGGTACTAAGGCATATTATGGTTGCCTAGATAGGCACTAGTATATTTTTTAACATGATAACTTCTAATAAATCGTGGAATGCCCACTGCCGTACGGAACTATAGATAGAGAGACGCAATCGCCCTAATTTTTTTTTCTCCTGGTGAGGAGAAATAGGAGAACTATTTCTCCTGATTTTATCGAATTGTTATGCTTATGTCAGGCGACGACACTATTTACGGTTTGGAGTCGAAAGGGAGCCCGACCTTCCACTCCCCCGCAGATGGGAGAAATCCCGATGTGAGAAGGTTTATAATAGCTAATTTAACTATTATTATGGCCAGAGAGTCCCCGGGGACCCTCAGCCCGCGACTCTGACGTCGGGGGCGGCTCGCGCGCGGTAACAAAGAAGGCCCGGTGATGTCGTGAATCAATGGCTCTTGGAGATTATCACGGCCGGGATCCCCCTAAAGGCCTGCGTAGAATGAGAGATTAATAGTACGCGGTACTTCGCATACATTTTTGTCCACGGACAAAAAATTCCACGAATACAAAAACCCTCGTCTGCGCAAACCTTTAGCGTTTGGCTTCTTGACACGAATGTGAATCATAATTTAAAAAAAAAGCAATTCTTAATTCATATTCTTTGTATTATACGAAATAATGATAATTTAGTGATAATAATTTAATGAGATTCTTAAAATTAATGTTTTCTTGACGTTATCATGTAAAATTATGTTCCGTAAACTTGATTCCCACAAAAAGAGACACCCAATTCTTTGTATTTTTTCTTACTTATTATGTAATTAGTGTTTTAGGGAGCAAACGAGCAGTGTGAAACTTTTTCATTACTACCGACGCCGAGGAGGAATCCCTAGTGTTGCGGATATCAATGGGCGGCTATATATCTATGGTCATAGTCACTAACTATAAGTAGGTCTACTTGTTAGTAGCCTATCTCATAAAAACACTTTAATAATTAAAAAAAATTGCAATGTAAATGGGAAGAAGTGAGGGTTCAGAGGATTAAGAGCTAGATCTAGGGTACATTCAGCGCCGCATTCAGACGGGGGCTTAGGGGGGCTTATGCCCCGGGTTTCATAAGGCATAAGGGCCTCAAGATAATTTTTTCTATACTTAAAAGAGGCCCCATCTCCACTCCAAGGTCTCCAAGCTCTGGGGCCCCCAAGAGCTTAATCTGGCGCTGAATACATTCTAACATTCGGAAAAATTTACTGCGGAATGGTTCCTCGCCACCACTTGAAAGATTGGTACTTCTAATCTAAGATTGCATCTAATCTAACATTGAACGATCATAGAAGGCTCTTTCAATATCTAAGTTATCAATATTCAACACTATCCGTATTGGTTGAAAGGTTAAATTCTATACACTATAGTTTCCCGACGTTCGAATAAATGTAAACTTAGAAAGAAAAATGTCAAGTTAGAACAGTTCTTCGATAGAGCTATGAACCATACTAATCTGTACAAAGTTGGTTGGTTTGGTGGTGAAAAACCATGCAATAGATATAGAAATAACTAATTCTATACAATCTTTTCCTCGAATTTGCTATCGTTTTGAGTATTAACGTCATATAGGTTACTAAATACCCCGTAGGCCAGGTAGTAGTGGTAGTACTTTAAAGGCCTGTAGCAATCTGTACTTTTGCTACATCGTTAATCCGACACTGCTCTATGAATACGACAGTAAAGGCTGTGACACACTAAGCAGATACTGTAAGATTTTATCTGCGTACAATACCATCCTTCAACATTCATCTGTGCCTACAGATACTGCACGGTAAAATATACCTATGTGATGTGTGTGATGCTCCTTGAGTATATTGAGAAATACCGATATCTTACCGCGTCTGCATAGTTTGTGACGGACTTAGATATCGTATACACTTACGGTATCTGACGTGACAGCTTTAAGATAAGATTCTGTCACGGGCTCCTAGCTTATAAACAATCAACACTACAGATTAATTACAAGAGATGTTAAGATAAAGTTCCTTTCCCGAGCAATTTAACGTTATCAGTTTTGCTTCAAGCGGTTTGATCTCAATTACACGTCAACGTAGAATTACAGTAATTACGTGTGTATGTGTGTCTAGTGACATTGGACATATGACATTACATCAGTGTCGTTTAGGGTTGTCACCCGTATTTTATAATAAAGTATTGTACGTTATTTCTAGCATTTGTACTCTATACTTTATGAGAACAATAAAGTAAGCAGAAATACTTTAGAAAGAAGAAAGAAAGAAAATTTTATTTGCAAGAATATAGTTGAAAAGGTGTTACATTATTTTACATAGTTCACATACACTATAATATAATTTATTGATTAGCCATTTAAATAACTCATTCTTAAATTTATTGCCCTGTAAGTCTACAATATTATTTGGCAGCTTATTGTATATAGATACAGCCATACAATAGGCATTTCGACTACACATTTTAACTCTTTGTTTTGGAACCGATAATTTATAGGGACGTCTACAACTCCTTGCATTGTGATCCTTTGATTCAAAGTCTGGTAAGTTATTTCTGACATATAGACACATCTCATATAGGTACAAACTAGGAAGAGGAAGGATGTTGTGAGTCCGAAACAAAGGCTTACAGCTGTCTAAAAAGGTGGCTCCACATAGAGCACGAATACACTTTTTTTGTGCTCGAAAGATTCGAGCTGCATCGACTGAATTTTCCCATATTATGAGGCCATATCTCAATAAAGAGGAAACATAGCCATGGTATCCCAATAAAGCCAACCCAAATAAACCCAATAAAAATTTATATTGCACAATTAAAAAATTATGGGATTCTAAAAGTGTAGACCGTAAGCATGCCACCGACCTATGTTGTACATATTAAAATTAAATAGGCTGTAGCACTGATGATCAGAGTAATAATACTTGTGAAAAGTGATATAAAGTAGGTACTACTATTTATACCTACAATATATTTTTTCCTAATTCATTATGTTGTTAGTAAGGATAAAACAAAATGTACTTTATTTAAAAATCATCTAGGTACTTTATTTTCTTACCATTTGTAGTCAATGTGCTTTATTTGCAAGAGAAAAAGGTGGCAACCCTAGTCAATATATAAACTTCCTTAAATTACACGCTAGACTCGCAGATCCATTCGCAATAATTAAGTAAACTTTAAATCAGTGTTTTAGGGACTGACGGAATGTTTTAGAAACTGACGGAAAATCCTAGGGACTGACGCAAATTAGAGTTTTTTCTATCTACAAATCTTATTTTCATGTCAATAATATATAAATGTAACCGTTAAAGAGCTCTATCTTATCAACAACTAAGCGACATGAGATGGTTACTGGTTAGTAACATTTGCAAATGTACGAATAAGATTTAATCAAAGAAAGCCGATTTTAATTGTTTAGAAGTTAGATACAGTTTACTAATTTCGAGACTAACGAGGTATGTCGATTTCTGACCTTGCGAATAAATTTTAAATTATTCTAAGTGATGCAAATTCAAGAGAGCACGGAAACATTTCATTCATATTTCAAATGTATGTAGTAAGTGTTATGTTTGAAAAAAATCGTGAAACAATTTCACAATAATGTTAATTTGCGGAGGTTCGTGAAGCCGACGTCCAGCAATGGGCGTCCGAGTGATGATGATGATGTATCTTAATACATGCTTTATGTTGGCGAATTATCTTCATTATTTCTTGCGTCGAGTCTTATTTTAACGAAAGATTTATTACATTGCTTTGAAATTTACATTTTGAATAAAAATATATATTTTTAATTTACATTTAAAACGTGGTTAGAAATAAACAATTGTTTCTGTTCTTAAGTCAAGTAAGATAAGAGTAAAAGAGGAGGAATATAGAAAATTGATACACTCGTATGGTGGGAAGTGGAGGAAAGTAGAAAATTCAAATAAAATGAATTAATATGAACTCTACGTATAAAAAACTAGAGAAATAGCTCAATTAACTTCCCTGGAGGTAGTAATTGAGCTACTCCTGAAGGGTCTTACGGCTTGCCGTAAGCTGCTTATATATTAATATGCATTGTATTGTTGTCCTATATATCTAACGGTATTTCCATCTCTCTCAATAATATATATGGGAGTTTTATATATTTTTGTACGATAGAGATTTGTCAGATGTGGTTATCGCTATACACACTGTGGTAAGCTTATTATGTAACGATGTTACGAAAGGGCAATAAAGATTCAATGTAAATCAAGTGTGGACTTGTATTTAAATTTTGACTGCGATCGTGTATTACTAAGCCATCTGGGCGATTCTTAATTGTATTTTAATCATCTCAATAGTATTTTAATAGGATGCCTACTACTATATAATATGTTATATACTGTTTGTCCAGGCTGATCACCGAAAATACTTGACGGATTCCAATGAAACTTTTGTGGTGTATAGATACTAAGTCTGATCAACACATAGAACACTTTTTACTGCGGGAAAATAGCGCATTCCTACGGGAAATTCAGTAATTATACTTTACCCGACGGATTTGAAAGGAGACTTACAAAACTGGGCCTAGCTATTACAGAACGGACATAATTACAATTCTTAATATAATTTTTAACAATGATTAGTATAATAATTAACTTCAGATTCTTTGAGAAAAGAATTTCGTACAAAATAACAAAGTATTGACTACCGGTTAAAAATACGTGCAATTCATTCGAATTATATTTCTTTTGTCTAATTTTTTTGAGTAACGTGTATAATAAAAGCAAAATAGGTTACTCATTTACAATAATGAATATTTAAATCGTCTTTAAAAAAAGTATTCGTTATTCCATTATTAATTTTTTTTTGTAACTGGCAACTATTGTTATGTGGAGTTTTCAAACCATAGAGATTTTTACTTCTGATATCTATGTTTCAAACTAACAATATCATTATTCTGTGTTCATTCTTGTTGTCGTTTCGTTCGTGCTTTGTGATTAAATTAAACCGCACGAAAAGCGACAGCGTTCCTGTCACTTCACGGCAATATCATATAGGCGAGAGGTACCTCCCCGGTCGTGCCGTCCTAATTCAGCTGCAATGCAGCATGGTGTTGTCTTTTACAGAGTTACACTTGACTTGGTTAAGTATTATTCAACAAGCGACTCTTGCGGGGAATAAGAAACATTTTAAAATGTCATGCATGTTTTATTAGTTAAACACAAGACATTATGATTATATATGAACAGGTAAAGGCTACATTATTATTACACTTGGTACTAGAGTTAATAATACGCAAAAATAATATAGTTAAACAATCTAATGGAAAATTATTATTATTGAAAAAATACTTGTCAGAAATTAACCGCACTTTCAATTACTTACATCATTCCCAATATCTCTGATATTCTATAGAATAAAGCAAAGCCTGTTATATTTATAGAATCTGTATGTTCTAAGCTACTTAGCCCCCATAAATGTTCAATGTAATAATCAGGCCCAAACTCCTATGAAAGTTGCCAATCTCCTTTGAAAGAAACTGAAACTATGCTACGCGAACGAAGTCGCGGGCTATATAATATGTACTATATAGTGACCTAATGACGTTCATTGTTTATGCATAAGAGTTTATATTATCCTATTCTCGCGTGAGAAATCTCCGCTTCAACACACAAGTATTAAATTAGACAAAAGATAAGTAGATTGTAGTCAGAATGGATGTCCTGAATTAAGCATCTTTGTTAGTGTATCTTAGAAAGTTTTTAATCCATTTATATATTATTGATATGATATTTTTGATCTATCAATTTGAATATCTATATTCTTTTCTTTTTGGTGTCACTATGTTAGTTAGTTAGTTACCATACTCCTCCGATACGGCGCGACCGATTCTCATGATATTCTAAGGCTTATAATAATGCTTAGAGCATCGGCCAACGTCTACTTTCCATCTCGAAATTTCCATGGGATCAAAAGTAACGCGAGTGAATCCGCAGAGCGCAGCTAATATCTTTATATGGAACCTGGGTGCCATCAGCCGCCTATGTTGGAGTGCCCCGGATCTGTCAGCGACAGGGCACCCCGACGACTGTCCAGTCCTTCCACCGAACCGAACTCCTTCAAGAGAGGCTAATAATGCCTTTCGTTTTCTGGGTCGGGCTGGGAGCCAGGTTCCCAGCCTGGAGGTGTAAAATAGGTACTATAAAAGCTGGTTCTTTACCAACCAAAATTGGTCCTTAAATGCCAAATTTTTAGCTTGCTCTATTCGATATAATATATCTTAAATTTAAAATATTAAAAAAATAAGTTTTGAAAATTGTACCTATTTTAAAATAATAAGTTTTACCAATTGCAGGGACTAGGCTCAGGAACTGAAAATTGAATTATCAATAATGTTCGCATGCGCCACGCGCAACAAAAATTAGCTACATGTGTGTCGGTTTCTCTTCGCTCAAAACAGAGGTTCAGGTCCAAAAATACCTACCTAGTAACCCATATGCGCCATCTGCGCCTTCTCTGACAGCTACTGCTTTATTATATGCCAGGGCAGTGAAAACTGTATAAACTTTAGTAACAACAGAGCGCAATATAATGTACCTAGCTTCAAGGTGCCTGCTATGTATCGTAATCCTAATCCTATCCTATCTTATTATTATTATTATAAATGTGAAAGTTTGTCTGTTTGTTTGTTACTTCTTCACGTAAAAACTGGTAAACCGATTTTCATGAAATTTTGCACACACATAGAGGGTAACTTGGATTAACATATAGGATATTTTTTATCCCGAAAAAATGTTCCTGTGGGATGCTATGGGATGATGACTTTAATGTATTTGTTACTCCTTCACGCTAAAACTACTTATCAGATATTCATGAATGGTTAGAAGGGAACCTGTATTAACATATGGGATATATTTATCCCGAAAAAATGTTCCTATGGGATGCCATGGGATGATTTTCTATTTTCCACGGGATCGAAATTTACGCGGATGAAATCGCGGGGACAGCTATTATAATATAAATTTTATATTATCAATTATGGGGAAGTTTTTATATTTATAAACAGAAAATTCCTCGTACCTAATGAATCATTTATAAGTCATTGTGTAAAGTGTGTGAAATAGAAAAACCCGCACAGAATCGCCCGCATGAGAAGTGCAACCAAACGGTATAGATAGCGTCATTTTTTAATGCCTTATTAGTTTTTTCCTAGAGGTTCCCGCTGTAGGAATGAGAGCAGCTTCAACTCATTGCTCCTATTTGAGTGGCTTGCACCATGTGGATCAATATTCAAATCCGGGCGAATCTTGATTAGACATTCTGGTCCATCTAGCATTTTTATTCATGTCACAGTGGCCGTTCAGCACTAGATTCTTGTGGGATTGTGGGAATTAGATGCTGCAAGCGCTTAGTGATATATTCTCTCACGCAAGGTTATGAGATTCGGAGAATTCAATGTTTAAAGTTGCTGCAAGCGCTTAGTGCTAGATTCCCTCACGCCAGCTTGTGATGTTCTGGGAATTTGATGTTAAAAGTCGCTGCAAGCGCTTAGTGCTGATTCCCTTAGGATCCCGTGCAAGCTTGGGGTTCTTTCAATTATTTGTAACAATAGAACCGGTCGGTGCCAAAACGAATATTAAGCCAAGTTCAAGTCTGTTAGAAATGCATTAAATCTTTACTTATTTTCTGACAACATACCTTTCTATTAATGAAAAATTGATTTATATCGGTCTAGTAGTATTGGAGCTTCGAGAATGACGAATCCTTGGCGGCCATTGTCTTATTTTGTAAGGACGTGATGTCACGAAAGGAGATGGCGGAGCGTGTCCGAAGCTGGCGAAAATTCACTCGGTAGAGGTAGGGTAGGAGTACGCAGGAGGCGTTATATACAACTCCTCCTACTCCAAACCAATTTCGCAGCCGGGGTTCCATGATACCTGACCTCACAAGGCTACGACGTCGTCGGGGTCATTTTAAAAGCCGGAACGACCCCCTTTCGTGATGAAGAGCGGTCCTTTACCTGTGACCGGCCAGTCGCTGAAGTGCCCTGTTGCTGATAGATCCGAGGTACTCCAACACAGCGGCCGAAGGCTCTCGCAGCGGCTTCTAGTCGGCAGGGGCCCCGTGCCGAGTCCGACTCATCCTTCCGGCTCACACAGAGCCGGTTGGACGGCATAAAAGCATTTTCCCTGCGTCAAAGAAAAAAAAGTATTGGAGCCTATTCGATACAGACAAAAAATTATTTTTATGATATTAGTCTTATAGATACGCAAGTCAGGCGTATCCTTAATTTAATTCAAAATTCAAATACGTTTTGTTCCAAGAAACAAAATACCTGTCTAGTGTATCTTATTAATATTATAAATGCGATAGTTTGTATGTTTGTTTGTTTGTTTGTTACTTCTTCATGCAAAAACTGCTGAACCGATTTTAATGAAATTTGGCACACACAGAGGGTAACTTGGATTAACACATAGCATAATTTTTATCCCGAAAAAATGTTCCTATGGGATGCCATGGGATGATTTTCCATGTCATCGAAATTTACGCGGGTGAAACCGGGCGCAGCTAGTATAATATATGCACATTTCTCAGTCGTCTCCTTACTATGCCAGCGCTGTACTCTGTTCCTTTGTACATTCCGCGTGTGCATGCCTTCATATGCAGTTCGCAAATGCCTGCGATAATGCCTTATCGGTTAAGCGGTACAGAACATTGAGAAAACATACATAATTGGCATGGCGTTAATGTGCAACGTAGAAATGAATTCCCATATTCAAAGACATCTATTTTTCATGTCGATATTTCCACGGGATCGAAACTCACGGGGTTGAAATGGCGGAGCACAGCTCGTCTTTTACATAAAAATCTCGTGTCGTTGTGTTGTCGTTGATCTCCACAACAATTAGATAGTCATCAAAAGATTGAATGCTTGTTTATCCCTTTATAGCAGGGTTTCTTAAGCTTTTTGCAGTCACGAACCTGCTTCCATAATTTAAGAGCTCCACTGACCCATGTCAAAGGATATTTTAGGAAAAGAAAAAACTTTATTCATGTAATATGCATTATATTAAAATTTAAAAACCACTGTATGAACACAAGAATGTGAAGGTTTAACTGAGCTACCAAGGACGCCTGACACACACTGACCCCACTTTAAGAAACCCTGCTTTATAGAGATTACCGACCCAGTGTTAAATACAATGAAACACAATTAGTTTTACTATCTTGTCAGCTGTTGAGCACTAATGAAAGTCTATTTCTAGACCCATCACACTAGGAACATGCAAATTGCAACGACAGTCGCGTGGTTTGTGCTAGCGAACTTTCAAACTCCTTTCACCGTGCTGACGTCACTTTCGTGCATATATTTTCGTGCATTATGTGTGATCGGTTGTGTAGATCTTATCTATACGTGTGATAAAATGTACTGTCACTGTGATGCAATCAAAATCGATAGATCGAAATGTGGCATTTTGACATAGTCATAGTTCTCCACTCCATTCCTCTTCCCTTCTAATGGGGTACCGGCAACTTACATGTTCCCACGACACTCGAAAGCATTGATTTTGGTGATAACTTTATGGGGGTATCAAATAAGTGAGAGGTACCTCTCGGGTCATGCCGACCCAACTCCGCTCCAATACAGCAAGACAGTAACTTAAAAATACTCATTAAATAAAGCTCTTCCTAGCCTAGATTTTAAATCTATAATGTCATATATCATCTATATTGCGGCGACTTAGTTTAAAATTCATAATTAAATAATACTAACTAAATATTAGCAATTATGGGGAAGTTTGTATTTTTATAAACACAAAATTCTCCGCATTTGAATATTCTAAGATTATTGTATAACTATGTGAAATATAATACACAATTTCAAATACAAAATAAGATGTACCATTCATTCATTCTTAATTTAATTATAAAGTGTATTTATATATGTTGTAGTTACACAATCTCATCATATTAAGGAATTTTTTATTAAAACAATAATAAATCTTTACACAATTGAATCGCTGTAAATAACTTTTGAATATCATTATACTAAAAAAAACCACTGATATAATATATCCTCCAAATTACCAATGATTTATTATGATTGTATCATAATAAATACAATGTTAATAATTAAAAAATCCATCATCATCATCAACAACAACAGCCAGTAGGCGTCCACTGTTGGGCACAGCAGAAGATATATTACCGAAAAACAAGATTTTCTAAAGAATAAATAAATATGTCATGATGTATTAATCACTGTCATTGTCAAAATTAATAAGTAGGTATATTTCGTAGAAAGAGAAAAGAATATTTCCCTTGTGAAAGGCATATTATGAAATGGTAATCGTTTCGGGCAAAAAAATCCTATATGTTTAGTACTAAGTTCAGAACAAGAGGGGGTTCCCTATAAATAAATAAAGGTTTATTTTAGATTTAACATCCATAGATGAATTATATAATGAAGGTGTGTTAGTTACAGTTTTTATAATCCTATGTTTAGTTAGCATTGTTTGTTAGTCTTATAATACAAATTATTGTTATTTAGTTCTACCTATGGCTATTTCTGGTGCTGTGCTGGATGGAGCAATCACACCTGGCAGCAATCATTTTTAGGATACTGTTGTCGCTGTAATGTAAACACTGTAGCAGGGTCTGTCGTCGGTGTGTACGCCTGCGAACATTTTTTTTTAATGTTATAGGGCGGCAAACGAGCAATCGGAGCCATTTTCATGACTACCGACGCTCATAGACATCCGCATAGAGGCTATACAGATGCGCTGCCCTCCTTTCTCCTCCAACCTCCATGGGCCAATGTAAACTCAATTTGTAATTACAGCCAAAATAATCCAATCTATCGATCTTAGAAAGACTCCAAATAGTTTTTTTATTAATATACAATAGTATTAAAATACTATTAAGGTATGATGGCCCCGTTATTTGGGTCAAATGTTCGAATATATATATTCAAATGTTTCTGTTCATTAAACAGTAGGTACATCAAACAGCCACATACTTTGTTCACTTTGTTTGAAATATTGAATTTAGCTATTTTCATAGCAAGAAGGTTTTTTTATATTATTTTGAATAGCCGGTGGCTCATGGAGGTGGGAGGAGGGCAGGTATAGCCCCTATGCGGATGTTTATGGGCGGCGGTAGTTATACAAAACTGGCTCTGCTCGTTTGCCCCCCTATAGACATTATAAAATAAAAAAACTCGTCACATCAATATCTACCTTAGTATCTATATATGTATATCTATATCTTGTAATTAATACTTGAGGTCAATATATTTTTTTTCTTTTCCAGACCCCCTGCCTTGAGGACTTCGGGTTTTGTAAAACAACGATGTCGAACGGAACTGAAGGGGACAAAGGACGGATCACAATGTCGCCATTTTTGAAGCAGGTAAGTCTAGATTCTAGCAAACTGAAGGTAGCGAGTACGTAACTTCACCTTCCTCGTACAGGTACCTAAGGTTAAGTACAGACCTTGCAACATTTAATTTACTCCATTTCAGACATCATCCAACCCTGGTAATTCTTTCCTATCGCAAAAACACATAGCTGTGCTGGTTTTGCCGTTAAGCACTTATGAATAGGTCTGGGTAATAATTCTCTCCTCCAAAAAAAAATACATTGTGTGATAAGGTATTTTATCTACACTAATGTTGTCACATTCTACTTATGTTTTCAATACTTGACTTATAATAACTACTGTTATAGCTCAGACAACAAAAAACTCAATTTAAGCAATTTGACATGATGTTATAATATCCAAATCGATATCGTAAAATCTCATTATAACACTGTGTGAGAGCGAGAGAGAGAGAGAGAGAGTGGTGAGAGAGCCTTATGTCAAAATCCTTAACAGCGCGCGCTCGCTCCTGATTGGCCCTGCGCACGCTGCAACTGCGCTCTCATTGGTTAGATTTTAATGGCAGCCAGTTCGACAATACACGTACGCTTGAATTTAATGTTTCGCAATGTTTTATTAATTGATTAATTGCATTAGTGAAGATAAAGTAGTGTATGCAACTGCATATGACACGGGTATTAAAACACTCGTTAACTATTTTGAAACTCGCGAAACTCGTGTTTTAATACCCTTCATTATACGACAGTTGCATAAACTACTATTGTTACAAAATGGAAAATGAAAAGTTTTATATTTACAATAATATAAATAGAATATAATTAAATAGAATTTATTATAAAAAATACTTTTTGAACGTCAATAATAGTATAATAATAATAGTAAGAGGTAGTGCCACACTACATGTTATCATGCAGCCGAATCGGGCCGGCACGACAGGGGAGGTACCTCTCGCTTACACGAGTGACAGCTGGGCTGTCGCCTTTCGTGCAGTGTATAAGTAGCCGGTGGCCCATGGCGGTGGGAGGAGAAAGGAGGGCAGCGCATCTGTATAGCCTCTATGCGGATGTCTATGGGCGTCGGTGGTCTTGAAAATGGCTCCGACTGCTCGTTTGTCCCTCTATACCTACCATAAAAAAAACAAATAATTACATCTACCACCGTTTCTACCCTAGCTCTGTCCTGAGAAGAACCGGCGAAACAAACTCAGCCAGTCTCATGATGTGATGATATATCTATAAATATTAAAGTACATTAGTATATTATAAATGATATATAATTTATCAATTTACAATAATCATAGTACAGAAACAGCCAGCGACATAGGTCGAAATTATTGTGTGATAAGCTTAAGACACAACTTCAATACATATTTAATTTGATTCAAATTCTACCACAGAACTAGAGTTCTAGGAACTATTAGAGAGTTCTAGAGACTACCACAGAAAGATAAGTAAGTAAACCACAAAATAATGTTTACTTTATCTTTAATTTCTGTGGTTTTCTGTATTTCTGTGGCACGGGCCAGTTCTGTACAAACCAGAGACAATTTCTCATTTCCTTCCTCCTCCACCCTCCATGGGCCAGCGGCTACTTACACACCGCTCCTCTGTCAGTTTCTAGCCATCTTCGGCGTCGTGATCTACATGATCGGCACGGGCGCCAACATCGCCTACCCTGGCGTGCTGCTGGAGCAGCTGCGGCGGCCGGACTCCGTGCTGCGGCTCACGCCTGACCACGAGTCCTGGATCGGTACGTGCTACTGCACAGGATACATTTAGCAGCGGCGATCGGAGATTTAGATGCTTTTTAGAAACAGAGTGCAGCGACGAGACGCTCCGCAGCGCAAACTCAAAAACGCGGTTGAACGCAGTCGCTAAATCGCGATTGTTTCGATTTTACCACCCTATTCACCTTTAATTTAACAATTAAGAAATGAACAGTGCGTCTCTTATAAGCTGCAAGTCCTAAGTCATCTCTTGAAATACGCGACATGGTTCTAGGTGCTATCCTTATTTCCCGAGATAAAATCTTTTGCTTTCGGACAGTATTTCTACGAATTCTTTCCCTTACTGCTTTGACCACTTTTTTCGTGCGAACGCTATGTGGACGGCCAGATCTTTCTCTGTCACTAACAGAGAATGTCTCATTGTACCTATTAATAGCCCGGTACACAACCATTGGATACCAACTGCTTGGAGAGTTTTAAAAATTGCATTTGGCTCCATACCTACTTTGTTTAATGCAATCACAGCGATTCTGTTCACTTTATCACCCTGACCCTACTACATTTTAATATCGTAAAATATTGTGCAATGTATTGGCGCCAAAAAAAAAACACAATGAACAATCGTATAAAAATGACAGATTCCAAATTTAAATGTAATTTTTTTTTTATTTTTAATTGTAAACGTATTTATGGCCAGATAAAGTATATGTTCATATAATATAAGATTTTTTAAACCGTTCCAATAGTATTTGAGTTTATTCGTTACTTACATACAAAAATACAAATACCTTCTCTATATAAGTAGTATTAATATAGACCATAGATTATAATATCTAGTCTGACTGTTACAGGCCAATGTACATACAGTGCAACAAAAAGTAATAAAAATTATAATGAACAAGATCGGTTCGTAGATTGGCAAAAAGTGTGTGCGTATTTTTTGTTCTGACATACAAATGATAATTCATAAAGCACAAATGCTTCGATCTCGCTCATACAATACATTCAAGCCTCATCGCACCAATCATGCAATGATTATTTCTATTTGATTAAAATCTTTATTCTGTTGCGTAACTATACCGCTAGAGGGTCGTGGCAAATTCGTCGGATTCCATGAATCGGGGCCCATTCGACGAATTTTGAACAACCATTTTTTTTGGTTGGGGCTCTCCTCTGACGGGGGTCCCTTCGTGGCATTTCATCGACTTGCCACCCTGAAGTAACGCCACTGTCTTTATCCGTATCTACAGTAGTAGATTCTATTAAAACGGGAGCACCATTTACGGTTTCTGAATAGCCAGCAAGCAATTATTTTTGAAATTGCCTTTTTTTTTTTTTTTTTAAATTGTATAGGAGGCAAATGAGCAGTCGGATGGATATAAAATCAGTGTAGACAATATTCTGAAGAAAATTCTTAGGGTCCCTGCTCTTGCACCCCTTTTACCTACATACCTCCTTGGTTATACTAAAATAGTTACTTAGCGTACCTTTTTTTTTCATTTCGAACAACATGTTACGTAACATTGTTTTTTTTTTTTAATAAATAAAAATAATACCCCAAGTTGGCATAATTAGGATAAATGAGTTGCTCAATTTTAAATAAAAATATGCCGAGTTGTGTATTACGTACCGTTAGGGGAGAGAGGGGGCTAAACAACGACGTTACGACGCGGCGTGTTACATGTCCGTCCCCGTCCCCTCCCCCCCATGGGAGGAATGATCAAAAATCTTAAAAATTGCGTTACATAATACTTGAACGCTACCTAGGAGCCTGGGTGACCCTTAGACCTATGTCGGCCTCAACACTTGAGCCCTCACTACGGCAAGGTGGCACCATATTCGGGGGGGATACATAACATAACCTAACGGTGTTGAAGGTTTCTTTAAACTTATTACGGGTGATTTAAATAAGATGGTGCAATATGAGCAGAACACAAGGCCCTTAGCCCGCTTGGTTTGTAACTTGCGAAATCAAGAGAGTAACGCAAACTGGTTAACGCATACAGGTCGCGCGACTTGAGGATAGTCACGGAAATATTATGTCGATATCGATAAATATAAGTATATGGTTTTTATTTAGTATAAGAGGGCAAAAGAGAAATCGGAATCATGACTACCAACGCCCATAGACATGCGCATAGATGTTATACAGATGTGTTGCCCCCCTTCCTCCTCCAAAAGGCACCTCGTAGATCGTGCCGGCCCAATTCGGCTACATGCATGTATGGAGCGTGGCACTACCTCTTACTCGTCGGACGGATGCCGTCGTGGGTGCCTCTTGGATGGACTGATGCGTTTGCACTTTGTGGCACATATAATATGTAGTATATAGGCAAAGCCGAATAACCTCTCCGCTGAGTTAGGCCGGGCTACTCTTCTACTACTAGCTACATAGATCTGTGCTAACTAAAGACTTCAACAATAAGCAATCCTAGGAGAATGGACCACGGACCTCGTGACAATAGAGGTACCTCGGCGACAGGTTGGGTTATTAATGTTACCCCAACACAATAGCTTAACCAGACCAATGGTGGCTCGGGGAAAATTCATCGAATGCGCTTTGGGTCTTTTCTTTAAGGTATAAAGACACGAGCCAGAAATAGCGTCATCTGTATCCTCCCACTGGGACACTCTGTGGGCAATGGTCCATACCTACGCACGTTGGCTACACAGTATTATAACTACGTCGCGTCGCGTCGTTCCGACATCAATGATCTTTAATAACCTTCGTCAAGTACACCATTAGTATGTAAATTGAAGATTTTATCAGGATGCTAACGTTACAGCAATGTATCACGTGTGGTATGAAAGTCAAAAGATAAATTAATGATACCATGTTTAAGACAAGGCGATTTTTTCTAGCATACAGTAGGCTTAACAAACTATTGATTAATTTTCGTTTTGCACAAAAGTTACATTGTTATGAATAATAAGACAGACAACGTCAACAAATGAAACTCCTAACTAATTAGTTATATCTTCCAAAATCCAATAATAAGAAGCAAAAAAATATTTGCTATTTTGTAAATCGATAAAATCACATCACATTCACATCCCTAGTAAAAAGTGGGTTTTTCTCTAATACAAATTTTATCTTCCTTGAATTAAAATGTATTTTTTACACGATCTCTAGATAATGTAGTGAGTAAATGTTATGACATCTATTAAATCGATAAAATCACATCACATTCACATCCCTAGTAAAAAGTGGGTTTTTCTCTAATACAAATTTTATCTTCCTTGAATTAAAATGTATTTTTTACACGATCTCTAGATAATGTAGTGAGTAAATGTTATGACATCTATATAGGTATGTAAAATAGACCGACATAGGTCTAGAGGCCACCCGGGCTTCTCTACTCGTAAATATATTCCCCTGCGTCAAAAAAAAAGGGTAAAGTCAGAGATTTAATCATTCAGCTACATTATACGTTACCACGTCCAATTTTCCAATGATGACAAGACAACGTCTGTCGAATCAACTACATAGTATAAAATAAAGTAACTAGCTAAAATGATCGACAGCATTTTCAGCGCTAAGTTCCTGATACCACATATTTCTTGATTATATATAACTGAAGGGCTGAGTCCTGAATCAGATTGACACCTCTTACAACAGTAGGTAGACCACTCCTGGCCATGAATTCTCTGTTCCTCAACCTTTGATTTCATGTTTGAAACTTTCGCGTTTGTTACACATTTTGTAGATACTAACGGGTTTTAAGTCACTTTTAACACAATAAAATATTTATAACAGGTAGGTACCGAAATCATATACCTGCTCGACCGGGCCGGGTTACACAAGTCGCGGTTTAATTTCTGATGAAACCGGATCGGAATTTTGCTTCGTATTTTTTTATGGTATAGGGGGGCAAACGAGAATTCTGAGCCCTTTTTCATGACTACGCCCATAGACGTCCGCATAGAGGCTATACAGATGCGCTGCCCTCCGTTCTCCTCCCACCACCATCGTGCGGAAAGACCCTCACTGGTTCTATTCTCTAACTTTTGAGGTGCCAAGACCATCCACGTCATTTTTAATCACCTACCGTATAATGTTTGACCTCAGGTTCTGAGCCCTCGTGCCATTACAGGGCCTGCAACAATATAAAAGTATGAGTAACCTAAATTCAAAATTGTGCAACCCGAATGCTTATAATATACTAGCTGCACCCCGCCCCGCGGTTTCACCCGCGTAACTTTCGATCCCGTGGGAATATCGGGATGAAAAATAGATGTTGGCCGATTCTCAGACCTACTCAATGTGCTCACAAAATTTCATGAGAATCGGTCAAGCTGTTTCGGAGGAGTATGGCAACGAAAACTGTGACACGAGAATTTTATATATTAGATTTTAATATGCCAAGAGTAACTTTTATCAGTTAGACAAATCTAACGACTCTTAATACGAGACAATCCGACAATCCATTTAGATCGTAGTAGAAAACATAGAAATCTACATACTACACACCTACACATATGTAACACTCATTTTGACTCAGTCGGCTAAAATAGATTACTTTAAAATAACATAGCCATCATATTCATCAGACAATCGCAATTAAAATCTACAATCTGTAGAGACTATCAAGGGAGTGTCAGCAGGTAATGACTACAGATTAGAGATAGAAATGAAATAGAGCGTTGATTAATACTGAAGAGATTTTAATTGAACGTCAGAAGTTCATTAGATTGACTATCTATTGAACCATGTTACCTCATACTAGAACCCATGTAATGTTGATTTCGAAATTTCAATTCCGATTTATTTGTTGTAGCCAATCAGTTTTAAACAACTCATTTCAAAAAGTAACAGTTGCTTTCTAAATGGATTTAAATTGACGATCGAACGTCGTATACCTACTTAGTGGAGATCTCTAAATGTCTTAAGGATGTAATTTACTAAAGGAAATAAAAACAGACAACACATTATAGTCGTGGATTTATTTTTGACGATACACAAAGCGGGCCCCATGCCCGCTTCGTATATCGTCAAAAATAAAAATTGTGCAATCAAATTAAATTATAGCCTTCGATACTTCCTGGTGTTGGTTCCTGGTTAAATCGGTCCAGTATTTTTGAAGCCTATTCGACACAAACAGACAAAAAATATTATAAAAGTTTGGTAAAACCAAATGTGCATGCCTTAAGCACTCGTGTCATACGTATGTTATTTAAATTAGATACTCATGATAACATATACGTTTTTCACCAAAAATT
>LUGF01023799.1:220590-238825 GCA_001625245.1 Calycopis cecrops
AGCACTATATTATTATTTATTTAAAATAAAACTCTGACCGAACCCAGTTTTTGATTTTTAGGCGAGAGTAGAGCATACCTACGCTCGCGCTTAAGGCATGCAATTTTTCCTCTTCATATAATAGTATAGACACAACAGAATTATCAAATAATTTCTAAAAACTATATATGATGACCAGTGGGAGTGGGAGCTTTTCCGTTTTTATACAAATCTTTTTCCTATTAATATTATAAGCGCGAAAGTTTGTATGTTTGTTTGTTTATTTGTCTGTTTGTTTGTTTGTTACTCCTTCACGCAAAAACTGCTGCACCGATTTTCATGACATTTGGCATACTCTTAGAGAGTAACTTGTATTAACACATAGGATAGTTTTTATCCCGAAAAATATTCCTATGGGATGCCATGGGATGATTTTCTGTTTTCCACGGGATCGAAATTTACGCAGGTGAAACCGCCGGGCGCAGCTAGTGTTACATAAAAATATCTTACGTCATACGCGTTAATAGCCACTGTAGAGCATATGAGAGCGATATTGTCATGGACCGCAAACGTCATAGTAGTTTTGCTCACTAATGATACCAAGTAAATACGATGACTCGGCGATAACGAATCATTGTGACTTCGCGATTGTCATTCGACGACTGATTGGCCAGTTGCTAACGCAGCAGCTTATGACAGTGGACGTGGGTACAATGCCCGCTAATACGGGTTTACTGGGGTACCTACATCCATAAAGGGTGCTCGAACCTGACTGGACCCCTTCATTTTCTAAAGCATTGGCATAAACATGTTTGTGGTACTTGAGTTGGTATTTTTTAAAGTCTAAAGAATTTGGTAAGAGGTAGTGCCACACTGTGTAAGTAGCCGGTGGCCCATGGAGGTGGGAGGAGGAAGGAGGGCAGCGCATCTGTATAGCCTCTATGAGGATGTTTGTGGGCGTCGGTAGTCATGAAAATGGCTCCGGCTGCTCGTTTGCCCTCCTATATCAAAAAAAAAAATTAAAGACAAAAACATTAATTATTTCACTTTCTGTGTTTTGTCCAAGTATCTCTCCTTTGAAAATTACAAGAGTATTCATTGACTAAGCATTCCCACAGCGACTCAACTATTAGTTATTAGTTATTACGTAGGTACTTAATTATTGTGATCGACTTTAATTTATAGAGGTCTGCTGGTCTCGAAAAGCTTAAACCAGAACAGACTTCTGATGACCAGGCTGGCGCAGTGATACAGGGCTTGGATAAGTGGAGCATGTGGCGCCAGGGGTCGTGGGTTCGAATCCCGCCTTGGTCATGAATCTCTATAATAAAAATCTTAAATATATTTCTTAAATTTATAAAACATATTAAGCACATGCCGTTGTCTAGTACCTGTAACACAAGTCTTTAAGGTACTTAGTACGAGGCTAGGCTAACGTGGTGTGTCAACAGATATTTGTAAAAAAAAATTGCTTTCTTATGAGTTTCTATCTAACATGTATCGTACGCTTTCACAGAGTAAAGAGGACGTAAACAGGGGACTTAGCTAAAGATTCTAATTTCCATATTATGCCATAAAAGGTTTTAAAGCTGTAAGTATCAGATCCTGTATATCATCTGCAAACACGTACATTTATTACTACTTCGAAGCCGAGCGGCAAGGAATAAAACAAGCGTCAGAGAAGGCGACACTATTCTCTGGCGCTTTGCAGCTGCATTAGACCGACGTTTGTGCGGTTCATGCGTTGCCGCTGGCTGCGGCAATAGAATGAGCGTAAGGGTCAATTCACACCAAAAACGCGGCGAAGGGCAGCGAAGCGGAGCGCAGTTTATGTGTCAGATGAATTTCAACTATATTTTCATTACTATAGTACTTATTATCGATTTTTCGCGACTTCTGGAGCATTCCAGCAACTTCTCGCGTATTCCAGAGACTTCGCGGGAACCCGCGGGTTTCTCATGCGATAATATGTATTATAGTAATTATTATAAAGTTGAAATTCATATGACACATAAACTGCGCTCCGCCTCGCTGCCCTTCGCCGCGCTTTTGGTGTGAATTGACCCTAACACACCTGCAAAAGTATTATGCGGATGTCTGTGGACTTAGCCATCAAAACCGACAAATTATTAGCACCCCTACTTTATAAAATAGCCGACGTAGATTTCACAATTATTGTCACAAATCGAGCAATGGTGAAGATTGCTCTTCTACTGACGTTACCCCGTGGGTGTATGGGTATAATCATGGCGTCATTACGGATGCTTCTGTAATTTGTCTCTTTCATGGCGGCACGTAACGAGATCCATTTGAAATTGACACTGAATGTGTAATTTTCAAAACGTTGACCCTGAAGGGTTTCTGTACGAGAGGTCAGGGGCAATGGACTTTGATAATCAAAAAAAGATCAATGGCAACAGATTTTTGTGATTGCGATTGCTCGCATGCGATTGATCTATTGTCCAGCCGTAGATCATCCAGCTGTTCCATCATAGTTATTAGCTTAAGTAGTGATTTATTAAAGCAAAGAAATTATCTTAAATACTGCAACTTACCAACTCTCTCTTCCCACAACGGCATATCTGGCCTCTCGACAAAATCTGTTGTAATTCCCATAAAGCCACATCTGACCTCACTCTCCAATCGACGTTAATATTATAAATGCGAAAGTTTGTATGTTTGTTTGTTTCTCCTTGACGCAAAAACTGCTGAACCGATTTTCATGACATTCGGTACACAATCCGAAAATCCCGAAAAAATGTTCCTACGTGAAGCAATGAGTTAAATGTAGCAACATGCAAAATGTCTCGTGAGTAAAGTGGATGATAGAAGGGATCTATTGAAAAAACCGTTTAATGAAAACATGCGTACATGCATGATAGATACACATGTATAAACCAGGTTATTGCTGTACTCATGCTATACGATACATAATTGTTAGATCAGGGTGACAAGCGCTACCCAACGCCCTCTGGGGCTGTACTGAATATATATTATAATTTATGATCACCATGATTTAGGCAGTGACGACATACGCAAAGCTGTGGGCAGGAAGTGGGAAAGGTTAGCCGAAGATCGAAGCCAGTGGCGTGCTATGGGAGAGGCCGCCGTCCAACAGTGGACTGCAATAGGCTGATGATGATAATGATTTAGGCACCTAGGTGACAATTATCACTGTCACGTAACAAAAACTCAAGTTTATTATCCTTAGGTCTCTTATTATTGAAATTATTAGGTTGAAATATCGGTGAAAGTATTAGGTTGATCATATGAACTCAATATCCTTAAAGAAGCGATCACACTTGGGCCGGTTTGACGGGTATTGCGAACATATATGTATATCAAATAAATTATGTATTTCGGGTTTACGCGAATCTTACTCATTACAATAAACCAACTTTGACGGATTTTTAGGGTTCCGTAGCCAAAATGGCAAAAAACGGAACCCTTATAGATTCATCATGTCTGTCCGTCCGTTTGTCCGTCCGTATGTCACAGCCATTCTTTTCCGAAACTATTGGACCGTCGCTCGTAGTTGAAACTTTATAAGTTGATTTATTATGTGAACCGCTATTAGAATTTTGAATAAAAATGAATAAATTAAGAAATAAAGGGGGGGCACTCCATTTATAGAACTGAATCTAAAAAATGACATTAAGTTTAATAGTTTTTCGTTAAAATTAGTCGTTTGAAAGATAGACGCCTCCAAAGTGGAAAAATGAGTGCCCCCCCCCCTCTTACTTTTAAGATAAGAGAGTGAGAAATCTAAAAAACATATACCTATGCTGTAGATCTCAATGAAAACTATTAACGAAAATTGGTTTGAGCGAGACATCATTATTAGTTTTTGAGAAATAACACATATTCAAAAAAGTTCAAAATCAACATGAATAACATGTAACATGAATATCGGTTAAAAGAAACTACGGTAAAATTGAATAAGCTAATAGAAGCTAATACTTCGAGCTATGTATCAAATATATAGTTGTTATTAGGCACTGAGTGCTGATTTATAATCATAAAAAGTAAAGAAAGTCGCTGAAATGCTGCAAAATCAATGAGTTCAAGTCAGCACTCAGTGCCTAATAACAACTATATTGTTATTAGGCACTGAGTGCTGATTTATAATCACAAAAAGTAAAGAAAGTCGCTGAAATGCTGCAAAATCAATGAGTTCAAGTCATTTGAAGGAACCACGCGCTAAAATCATAAATAGGTTTATTTCGATGTTATATTCCATGTTATATGTTTTTTTTTGTTTTTCTTATTCTTTATAATGTCACTAAGTAGCAACGGAATCCGTTAATTGTTATTGTCTTCCGTCTTACCCACAGGATCGCAGGATGTCACTGAAAATCGATGCCGGGAACTTATGTTCTCCAACGAATGCCGAGTGACATCCTTTTCAGTGCTCCTCACATTGCATCACTGTGCATGAACATGCAACATTCTTCTCTGTTTTAGTTTTAATTTTTTTTTCTTTTATTTTATGTTTCATGTTGTTAGTTAATGTGTTTATTTAATGGACCATTAAATAAAATTATTTCTTTTTCTATTTCTATATAATCATGGCTTCTGTTCATTCCAGCCTCTATTCTTGGTCTGGCGCTCATCTCCGGAATCGTCGTAGCACCCTTCTGCCTGCAGAAGTTCGGACGCCGGATGTCCAACCAGTTGAGCTGCCTCCCGACACTGACTGGATGGGGTCTGCTGGTTGCTGCGAAGGCCCCTGCCGTCTTGTTGCTCAGTAGATCTTTACAGGTAGAACATAAATTTAGCTATTATCTTTAGACGCCACCGCAGGATTTTATCAGTTTTACGCACTTTTAATCAATCCATATTTTATGATCCGTAAGAAATTCATAATGTCATGGTAATAATCAATAATGTAGGGACGCCATTTCCTCATCCTTTCTGATTAAGTCGTACAAAACTTAACTATTTTTTACAAACTTTTTTATTCCATTCGATACTGCGGGCTTACCTACTGGCTAAGAAATCCCAACACTGCTACTTTTGAATCCAGGATTCTTTATTAGTTTATTCCACTTAGTTTTCTCCCTCCTCCTCCCTATTTAGCACTTTTTTTAATTTCGTTCAGTAACTGTGTACTACCAGTTATTCTTAGATTAGCAATTAACAGGATGGAATTTTATCATTTGATGATCAATTGACATTCCAACATAAATCCTAATTCCTATTTCTATTGTATTCAATGTTTTGAATTAAGAATGTGCGAACCATCAAAGACAATGATGGTAATAGATTGCAATAACAAAGTATAAATGTCGCTCTGTAGGTTATATAAGTCACATGCTATTCTTTAAGTAGAACGGCCTGCGGGTCAATGGATCTCTATTGTGCCAATAACGCGCGTTCTCATATTACTTTGGCTCTTTCCGACGTTTCAGAGAATTGATTTATAAATAATCAGGTACACATTGTCAAGGAACAACACTCCAATTAAGATTGAAGCAATAAAAACGCGTGAATCCAGCGTAATGGGCACGACGGTGTATGTCTCTATTCTTTGATTGAGGTTGACAGACGGAAATATGGAACGTCATATATCAGAAGAGTTGGTGTCCGTGGTCTACCTTTATTTAGCTATTTAATGTATCAGGAAAGGTACAAAGTTCTAGCCCTACTGGTTATACATGAAGACCTATGTCTCAATTTCGAGTAAATGCCAAAAGATGGTGAATGAGTTATTAATATAATAATTCAAACAATTTTGTCATAAATATATGTTGCTCAAACAACAATAAAAAAAGACAACAAATAAATGTAGCACAATAATAGTAACATTCTTGATAACGTGCAAAAAATATAATGTCTGATTATTTATTTAAGTATTAGGCATTAATTAATATGGTAGTAGCCCACTATTTCCTTTGTTGCCATCTTGCACAGTCTGCGCGAATAGCACGGAAAACTGGTTTCACTTCCCAATCTTCTTATTATTCATCAAAATAACTTATTTTCTGGCAAGTTTAAATACAGGAAATGGGCCCAGGGGTCAAGATGGGAAACTGACACCATTGCACGGTTTCGAAAACGTAGTAGGGACTGTTCAGATTCGGCTGGACAGTCCCCAGGGAGAAGTCACAGAGTACCTTTTATAATACAGAGAGGAGAAGTCTTGCCTTTTCGCCAGGGCAAGCTTTTCTCTGGAGGGATCCTGTTGCTTATAGATCCGGGACCCTCCAATTACAGCGGCTGAAGGCACCCAGTTAGGCGGTATTGCACTCCTAAGTGTCAAGTCCGACATAGGTCTAGGGGCCTCAATAACAAAAAGGAGAGCCGGATTAAAAGTAAAAAAACTGTGAATGAAAAAAAAATCTACACTGTAGCTCCAACCTAGACTAGAGCCTACACGGACAAACATAATTCTGAAGTGATAGGTGTGAAGAAACGTACGCAACGTCAGCGCGCTTTACGCTGCTGTTATGCTTGATTTCTCGTTCGCTGTTTCAAACCTCATATTGTGTCGCGCCTTAAGGAGTTCCTATAATATCTAGCGGTTGGATTGCTTGTATTTTTACATAGGCGCATTCAAACCGAAGCGGAATCTCAAGGTCTCAATCAGAATTTATGCTTTGGAAGCAAAGACAGTGCTCTTCGAGCTCCGATAGGTACTAGGTTAATAGACTAAATTTTAATATTTCTACTCGATCATTTTCCATCCTATTAACGGGATTCTATCTTTCCCTCATGAGCATAGGGGTAAACTGAGAACGACGCCTAAAACAGCTGCATTATGTACAAGAGGAGCGCTCCTTTACCTCATCGTCACAAAAATTATAGCTTTATTAATATAACCAATACAATGACCTGGATAGACCTCAAGGTAACGCCGATGTCCATATACATCAGTAGTTACTATTACATTACGTCTGTATTTGGTAAACAACAGTATCTTTTACCAAATCTTAATGAAAGACTCTAAGCCTGTCTACATTTCATTTTCAGGGTTTCGGGATGGGTATTCAAGCGGCGTCTGCCCCGGTCTCCATCGCCGAGTACTCTGCTCCAAAGTATCGAGGCGCATTCCTGGCTACTATTGCTTTCTCATTCGCCACTGGCATGCTGGTGGCGCACTCCGTTGGGACTTTCCTCTATTGGAGATCAGCTGCGGCTGTATGCGGCAGTCTCTACTTACTCTCCCTTATATTAATATCCCTATCGCCGGAAACACCACCATACTTGGCTTCCATTGGAAAATTCAACGAATGCCGTAAATCCTTCCGTTGGCTAAGAGGATACAGTGAGGAATCAGAGAAGGAATTAAACGTGTTATTAAGCACTCAGATGAACAAAAGTATCACTCCACCGAGAGTATCCAAACTGAAAAGGTTTGCAGAAATAGTGAGGAAACCAGAGTTCTACAAACCTACTCTTATTATGATGTTCATGTTTGTTCTTTTTCAAACGTCGGGCATGACTGTTATACCGTCGTACACCGTTTCTATAATGCAGGAAGTAACAGGTGGTTCGGTTGAATCAAATGCCGCTATGCTAATGGTAGATGCTGTGAGATTCATCACGGCTGTGATTGGCTGTGGAGTTGTTAATAGATTAAAACGCAGAACAGTGCTATTCATCGGAGTTTATGTTAGTGTGGCCTCCTTGTTTACCACTTCCCTCCTGTTATGGCTTCGGGGCTACGAGTACATTCCTGAGGATTATAAATGGATTCCAGTCATACCGACACTTATTTATATATTTGGACAGACTCTTGGAATTCTAACGATCCCTTGGGCTATCGCTGGGGAGATTTTTCCTTTGGAGTACCGATCCTTGGGTGGCGGCATCTCTGGGATGTTTCTTTCGATCATGTTTTTTGTTGTAGTAAAAACAGCACCAACATTGTTCTGGCACATCGGAGTCGAGGGCACATTTTGTGTTTATGCATTTTGCATCGCCACTTGTGGTGCATTTCTATACTTCCTGCTTCCCGAAACAAAAGGCAAGACGTTGTATGAAATCGAATGCCACTTTAAAGGAATCCGAAAACCGGATGATTTCTCGGATCCAAGTGAGAAGGATAAGATGCTGGAACTGAAGAAAGTGGAAGAGGGATGACGGACGGAGGGAATGCAAAAGGGAATACTTTTCAGCTCCGAGCATCAGCCACCGTACGGAGCGAATGAGATTGATTTACTGAATGTTTAGTAAAATACAGACTGTCAAAACACATGCAATATTTATTTATGTAACTTTCACATTAAAATATACAATAATAACGAGTTATTTTAATACAACTTTATATTTCTGAGATTAAAACTATTTTAAATAAATTATTATGGCCTATATAAATTAATATAAATATTATCTAATACAATATAACAGAGCTACACCGCCGCATGTCATTCGTTTGGCATCCCTTAAGGGGTTGAATACTCTTCTGATCCGCTGGTGATAATCCACGGAATGTGTTTTCAATATCTTGAAGAGTTCTATCCTTAGTTTCAGGTAACATGAAATACAAAATTGTTAAGCAAAATGTAACGACACCCGCATATAATAAGTAAGTAAAAGAGAGTCCTATTAAATTATTTAAAACTGGGAAACTTTTAACGGCTATGAAGAAGTTTAATGATAAAGCAAGTACACTTATACCACTGCCTAATCCTCGATATTCTAATGGGAAAATCTCCCCAGATAAAGTGAATGGTATTGATGACACGCCTACAGTAAGAGAGAACATATATAAGCCTATTAAAGCAAGAGGAATCCACTGACTATCATAAGGCAGTGTCCCCTTTTCTTTCCCTAAAACATACATAGATTTCCCAATATATGACAAAACGCATATAGCCCCACTGCTGAAAAGCAAAGTGCGTCGTTTCATAGTTCTCATCAAAAATACAGCTAACATATTACAAAGTAATCGTTCAACGTCTAACGCCACCATTAAAAATTTTGCATTGGCGTCTTTGCCTACAACTTTTAGAATTATATCAGTGGTGTAGGAGCTGATCACGTTGATGCCGGCAAATTGGAACATCGTATACAACAGGAACATTATGATGATCGGCTTGTAGAATTCCGGCTTTTTTAACGTAGTGCGTAGGTACACGAAGAATAATTTGACTCGTTTGCCAGAACCAACATTTTCGTCGCCAGCGCCAGATCCCTTTATCATTTTCTGAGCTTCCAACATATCTTTCAATTCTGCTTCTTGCTTTGCGTTCTTTCCTCTTAGATAGTAGAAAACTTCTTCGGCATTATCGAAACGTCCCTTCGCTATCAACCACGACGGTGATTCGGGATTGTATATAATTAAAAGTAGACTAGTGAACGTCACGAATGAACATATAAGTCCATTTTGTTGCCAAGTGAAGTATATACCGAGGGCATGTGTCGACAGCACTCCGGTCGTAAGAGATAAGGATACACACGTTAAGAACGCTCCACGATTTCTTGGATCAGTCATTTCACCAATGATAATTGAGCCCAGTGGTCCCAGCATTCCCATAGCCACACCTTGCAGGAATCGAGCGGAGATGATGGTGGCGACGTTGGTAGCAGTGATCAGCAGGAACCACCCAACTAGTACAGGTATGATGGTGAGTAAATGGGATTTCTTCCTCCCCAACGTGTCCATGAGTGGAGTGATGATTATGTTGCCCATGATCAGGGCAAATCCAACGATGGATGCTGGAAAAGCAAAGCAAAACATTAAAATGGATTCAATCAAAAACAGTTCCATAGTTGCATTATAGCCTTAATCCGGGTCTGGAATAGTGCCTCTTTTTATAACACTAGCGCGAAGACACGACTCCACTGCCAGATTCGTGCGGTTTTTAATCAGATGGTACAACATACCATCAAGAAAGACATCTACTTTTTGCTGTTGCGTATGTCTACATGCATTGGTGATCTCGTTTGCAGTCGTATCTACAAAATGAATATAGGCCAATAATTGCAAACCGGATCCACACAAAGCGAAGGAAATTCGACAGCACATCCATCACTTTACAGTACATGCTGATCCGTTTTGGCTGTAATGCAACAACGATAAAAGAACATCAACAAACATTTGCATCACAACTGTGATTTTGGGAGCGTCTAATTAACTTTTCCCTTGAATTCAGCTGGCAAACACAAGATACAATGCAAGAAAAGCAACAGCGCTGGCTGACACAGCAGAAAGGTTGTAAGAGGTAGTGCCACGCTGCGTGGGGCCGACTTGGGGCGGTACGACCGGGGAGGTACCTCTCGCTTACACGATACCGGCGTAAAGTGACAGCTGTGCTTTTGCGTTTCTTGCGGTGTGTACGTATCCTGTAGCCAATGGAGAGGGAGAAGGAAGGAGGGTAAGGCATCCGTAAATATACATTCTTAGATGATACCTAATATAATAAGTTCTTAATGTAAATCGTACCGATCCATGATTCCTGGCTGGGCGTGACCTGTATGTGTGACTCTGGTTTCCGCAGACTCGGTATGAGGACGGCGGAGAAGCCGATGACGCAGCCATGCGCGACGATGTTCACAGCCACACTGGCCGTCAGGAAGCACTGGAACGTAATAAAAAAAGAGCTGTCAATCTAGGAGTAGTTAAAATCTCTGAAGAAGCCACAAGTTTTTTTTACAGCATAAGGGGGCAAATGAGCAATCGGAGCCATTTCCATGACCACCGACGCTCAAAGATATCCGCATAGATGCGACACCGCAAAGCTGTCATTTTACGCAAGTTTCAGCGTAAGCGAGAGGTCGTGCCGACCCAATGCGGCTACATGCATGCATGCAGTGTGGCACCCTGCACTAGCTCTTACAAATTGGGTCGATAAGACCAAAGAAATGCCAAAAAACAAATTGACGGTATATTTTTTAACAATTTATGGGGCAACCATTGATCCGCCTGGTAACCGACACAATACTTCGGATAGAGATTATGCAGACCTCTAGCCATCCTTCCGTTTTCTCCTCGAATGGACATCTGGAATATCATACACTGCACGAACGCAATAGCACTACGGCGATATTATATGAGCGATATGCGCATTCCCATGGCGTGCCAACCCAATTCTGCTGCTATGCATGTTACTCTTTGCATGCGAATTAAATTCGATGCTATTTTTTTTTTTATAAATTTATTCAATGCTCCATAAAACGTTTCACGTTTGTCTGATGCAAGTTTCGTATTAACTGGGAGAACAACACGTTGATGATGATGATTTCGAGAAGAATGTTAACCATGTGTTCCTGAGCTCCTCCTAGTTCTCAACTCAATGCACCTATGTAAAATGGTTGCCTTTGTCAATTTTCATGCAACTCCGTTATGTCATTTTGTCTGTGGTCAAGGACTAAAGGAAAATATCGACGAAAATAAAAAGGGTTAAACATTGAGTTATATGTACTACGTGTACGTAGTAATAATAACTCAATGGGGTTAAAGACTTTATGTGTATTACCTACAGAGAAAATGAGGAAGAGTCTTTTAACCCAAAAGCAACACCATTAACTTCTCTGAAATGTCAGGAGATTAAACATGTTGGAACAGACTCATTATGGGCTTATAGATATAGATGGCTTGTCTGTCCTTTTGTTATCGTACTACGTATTTATATATAAGCTATCGATTCAAATGGTTCTACAATGATATCTTATCAGTGGAATCGAGGGAATTATAGGGCAAACACTCGCGCGTCAATGGCCCTTCAGTGCGTGCTGAGTTATGAAATAACGGGTGCGAAGTACCTGGACATACACAGATGTAGGTCATCAGGTACACCCCTGCTTGAGGGTTAAGTGTATTTAAGATGTATAGATACATACAGTCTACTTGTAAAAACCATGAAAAGTCGTAGAACAATTAATGTTGTTGTTTAAGATGGACAGACAGCTTAGACATTGATAAGCTATCAATGTCTGAGCTGTCTGTCTCAGCTAGCTGGTGTTTTAAAAATATCCGGAAATATAATGCAATGCAAATCACTACTTGAAAAGAATAGATGTTAATGAATTAGAAGTGGCAGGTTAAATATTTTATCTACACTAATGTTGTAACATTCTACTTATGATTCCAATACTTGACTTATAATGACTACTGTTATAGCTCAGACAACAAAAAACTCAATTGACATGATGTTATAATATCCAAATCGATATCGTAAAATCTGTCTGTCTGTCTGTGTGAGAGCGAGAGGGAGAGAAAAAGTGGTGAGAGAGCCTTATGTCAAAATCCATAACAGCGCGCGCTCGCTCCTGATTGGCCCAGCGCGCGCTGCAGCTGCGCTCTCATTGGTTAGATTTTAATGACCACAAGTTCACTGCGACAATACATTATACGCCTGAATTTAATGTTTCGCAATGTTTTATTAATTGATTAATTGCAATAGTGAAGATAAAGCAGTGTATACAACTGCATATAACACGGGTATTAAAACACTCGTGTTACTATTTTGAAACTCGCGTTCGCTCGTTACAAAAACTCACACTCGAGTTTTAATACCCTTCATTATACGACAGTTGCATAAACTACTATTAACACCTATTTATTTAGTAATAAATTACACAGAATAGGACGTTATGAGTCCAAACGACTTAACAGAATAATTATTGTGAGAGTTGACACCTTAGTTGAACGTAACTGTGTAATTATACCACTACCACATCCCACATTCAATCTAAGATTTTCAATTAGATGATTCCATACCACTTCAAGACCATCTTAGAAGGAAGACCGAGACGCAGTTTTACAGACCAGATAAAAGAAAAATTAATTTCATGTCTTATGGTTAATTCACACTTTGATTAGTGCGAGTGCAGGTGTTTAGTGTTTAGTGTTTAGTGATTAGTAGAAAACACTTGTGGACAACGACTGATTAGTGCAAGTGATTAGTAACCTGTTTAGTAATTAGTAGACTGATTAGAAGCGTGTTCTATTTTTTTGCGAGAAGACTCGTCCCCCGAGCGCTCCCTTTTCACTCACACGCCTACCCCATCCCGCTCTTCCTAACTCACTTCACTCGCACTAATCAAAGTGTGAATGGGCCTTAGACACAACTCGGACAAATGACTTCTACCATTCACTTGCAGTTTTTGCTAAACACTAAACACGAGTGCAGGACTCGCACTAATCAAAGTGTGAACCAGCCTTTACGGAGAAGTGACGAGCGTGGCAGTGAAAAGAAAAGAATGGCTACTGCACAGACAAGAGCTAGCTCTTAAATGATGATGATGATAATGATGATGCTGATTAGATACTAATTGCCTTATTATAGCGCTCTTTGGACTGTTTATTAGGGTTCCGTACCCAAAGGGTAAAAACGGGACCCTATTACTAAGGCTCCGTCCGTCCGTCTGTCACCAGGCTGTATCTCATGAACTATGATAGTTAGACAGTTGAAATTTTCACAGATGGTGTATTTATGTTGCCGCTATAACAACAAATACTAAAAAATTAAACAATATAAACATCCCTTAAATATTTATATTATTTAATTTTTTAGTATTTGTTGTACTTTGTGCCCCCATACGATAAACGTGATTTTTTTGCTCTCATACAAAAGATAAGCTCCCGTTTTCGTAGATCCGTCCGACTCGCACTTGGTCGGTTTTAATTTATATTTGTTCTTTACAATGGGCTATTTTCCAAGTTTTCAAAAACCACTCCAGAATGTTTATCAGTGATCAATGAACTTATACATTTTTTTTATTTTTTATTCTGATAAGTTAAAGTTCTGATAAGTTTCAAATTTTAAATTCAAAATTCAAAATTTTAAAGACCCACGAAAACGCTTCTTTAAGCAAAATGGCGTCCTGTGACGTAGATATTCTGTATCCTAAATGTCAAGTAGTGAATGACTTATGTATGTGACTTATTTCATATGTAGCATTTGTTTATTTTGTATTTTCTTTGTAATAACAAACATTTGTACCAAGTATCAACATTAAACAGTGACCATAATATTAAAATTATGACCTACGACTCTTTGACAAATGACAATTGACAACTTAGTTACTACGCATATTACGGTACCCGGGGCTACCATAGAGCTCACGCAATACTGACGTCATAATATTCTCTTTGTAATAACAAACATTTGTATCAAGTATCAACATTAAACAGTGGCCATAATATTAAAATTATGACCTACGACTCTTTGACAAATGACAATTGACAACTTAGTTACTATGCATATTACGGTACCCGGGGCTACCATAGAGCTCACGCAATACTGACGTCATAATCAATTTCAAGTCGTTTCGTATCACGTGACTCATGAATAATAATACGTATTTCTAAAAATAGATTTTAAAATAAAACATTGATAATTTACTAATTATTTCACTACATAATGACTTCATAAATCATATTAATTAAAGATTACATTCAATAAGCTTATATTTTTAATACTGGAAAATAGCCCATTGTATTAAACTTTGACACCTTACTATAAAAACATATTTTTAGAAGACAATGCAGATTGTTTATAACAGATTTTAGCTAATACCTTTGTAGAAATGTTAATATGTAAGAATTTATACACAAAATTTTAATAAATTCTCTAATAAACAGTTTGATTTAATTAATTTCTAGGCAAATAAGTATTATAGGTATAGATATAAATAAAAGCGTCTCTCTGTGAATTCAAAATCACTAGGTTTTCCAAGTACAGAATGCTATTTTTAGGGTACCCTACTAATAACTAACCTAAACAACCATTTCCAAAGCATTTCTGTTTGAATGGGGTTATCTAGAACTGAATAACTCGCATTTCACTCAAATATAATCACGGGCAACAGCTGTATGCAATTGAAATCAGTAGATATAATGCTCACGTCGTGTAAAAACGACCTTGCCCATTTGCGTCGTCCTACGTAACAATGTGAGTGATAACACATATTTAGGCTAATCAATATCAGCCATAACTTCAGCGATCCTTATCGATAACATGTCAAGGATCGTGCTGGCATTGCCACTGGAGATATACTTTATGTAAGACGCATGCATGCAGTGCAGCCGAACTGGGAAGGTGCCACTCGCTCGCATGACACCGAGATAAGTGACGTGGAGACGAAGTGGAGAAGACGAAAAGAAGAGCAACACATATGCATACAAATAATGTGCATTGTGCACCAATGTCGATTGTCACCAAAACACTGCGATTGCATGTTCGCACCCTTAAACTATAAAACGCTTCAAAGGTCAGTATAGAGAGGGATTTTACACGAAACAGTAGGTAGTAGTACTTTATTTGTGAAAACGCGCAACCACAGAGTTAAATGGGCTATTATTCCAGTACTAAAAATATAAACTTATTGATTGTAATCTTTAATTAATATGATTTTTAAAGACATTGTATAGTGAAATAATTTGTAAATAATCAATATTATATATTAAAATATTTTTTTTTTATATTTCTTTTTTATCATAAGTCACGTGACACGAAACGACGTGACATTGACGATGACGTAACACGTGCATGCTGATCCCGAAATCTACTGAACTTTTTTTCTGTATTCTGTAATATGCACAATAAAGTAGTATTTCATTCATTCATTCATACATAGTACTAGCCACTTGTCAAATATCTATCTCATCTTGTGGATTTGTCAACTGACAACAAAAATTAAAAATTTCTAAATAGTAGTTACTGGCAGTGACTTTCGGAACACTAACAAAGCTAATACGTCCCAAGACGTCATTTTCCTTAAAGAACTAAGAAGCGTTTTCGCGGGTTTTATAAACTATGAATCTTCAAAAATTTGAGATAAACGCTGTAATGCCGCTTCCTCTTCTGGCGTAGCTCCTCCTTGCGGCAACTGACCTAGCTAATGCTTTCCCATCTGGGTTAAACTACAAAGAAAACTTGGATATATTTATTTAACTGTTTATTACTTATTTCATGTTGTGGCACGAATACATTTTTGATCATATAAGATATATCCCTAGCTAAGATAATATATTTTCAATTCACATCTATTTCATTTCGCTGTAAGAGATATTCTGATCCAGAATAATTTTTTATTCTGTCAAAGAAGAAAATTCTCGTTCTTACATTCAAATTCAAATTATTTTCTTTATTAAAAACATTTCCAGCAAGGAGTTTCCACTCATTACAATACTTATCAGAAATAAAAACAAAAAATTGTATAAGTTCCTTGATCACTGATAAACAATTTGGAGTGGTTTTTGAAAACTTGGAAAATAGCCCATTAAGACATCACATGTAAAGTTGAAGATGAAAATGATAGAGAATTACGTGTCACCTAGTTGCTAGGGTGATTTAACGGGCTTTGGCCCACCACTCGTTCCCGCCGCTGCTACTCCTGTGTCACAAGGATTGACAGCGGCAACCAGACTTGATCCCGTGATATGATCACAGGAAACCCGAGGGAAAACCTAAATCTGTATTGGGATCCGCAACGAATTTACTCAGAAGAAAATAGGGGGAGTAGGAAGTAATTCCAATTTTCCTCTCTAATCCAAGCGGGATACAAGATTGCAGTGTCTTAAATAAGCCAAGGAGCCAGCCAGGTGAAGCCCAGCTGTAGTTGCTAGGTTACACACAATCTATATTTATAAAACTCAAACGTGACATAGCCATCTATGAACGCACAGCCCAAACCACTGGACGGATCAAGCTGAAATTTGGCATCCAGGTAGATGTTACGACGTAGGCATCCGCTAAGAAAGGATTTTTAGAAATTCAACCACTAAGAGGGTGAAACAGGATGTTGAATTTTATATGGATTTCATTGGAATTAAAGGCGGGTGAAACCGCGAGGCACAGCTAGTCTATATATATAAAACTCAAACGTGACATAGCCAGCTATCAACGCACAGCCCAAACCACTGGACGGATCGGGCTGAAATTTGGAATGCAGGTAGAGGATATGAAGTAGGAGTCCGCTAAGAAAGGATTTTTAGAAATTCAATCCCTAAGGGGGTGAAATTTGTATGGATTTCTTAGAAACTAAACGCGGGTGAAACCGCGGGGCACAGCTAGTAATAGTAATAAAGTGCACGTTTCAGTTACTAGTTGAACAAAACCATAAACAGCTCTCATATTAAATCCGACCATTATTTTTATCGGTCAAATTTAACGATGTATTTTCATGTGTTGCGGTTAACGTACTTTCATACGGAAAGACGGTGTATGAAAGTTCATGGCCATACACAATCGAATTCCCAAGTAGTAAGTGAAACGGGTCGGCACGACCTGGGACACCGGACACCTCTCGCTCCCAGGATGCTATCGCCAAGTGACAGCCATGCTGTCGCATTTCGCATCTTGTGAGTTGTGGCCAATTGGAAGGGAAAAAGTAAGTGGGACAACGCATCTGAATATGCCTGTATCGTGCGGATGTCTATGGGCGTAATCACAAGCTTTCGACTACTCGTCTGACCCCTTATACTATAAAACTAGGCCACTGGGACCTGTTAAAATGCCCTAGTGGACTGAAGAACACACTTGGCCTCTTTTCTAATACATCGAAGTGTTACAATTTTCAATTTATTAACGATCTGGCCACCGTAATCTTGAGTGTGTTTATAAACTTACTTATCACACATTAGTAGGTAACTTTTTTATTACGCACCACTACACGCACTACTACCCAGGAGCCCGGGTGGTTCAAGCGGGTACAGCGTCGGGCTCGCAAACGGGGATGCACTACCGACTAAACCCCAGCAGGTATGTACCTTCAGCAAGCAACAGGATCCCTCCAGCGACAGGCTGGCCTCGGTGAAAAGGCCAGACTTCTCTTTCTTGGGGACTGTCCGGCTGCCTTTAGACAGTCGCTACTACGACGTCGGAACCGTACAATGGGGTCAGGTTCCCACCCTGACCCCTGGCCTCAATACTCCAAAAGAGTTCAAATCCACGCCGCTGTCTGCTGACTCAGAGGGAGGTAGAGGCCCCTCCAGGTGAGCTGCGCTTGGTCTGGCCTCTCCCCCAAGGCTGTCCGGTATGGGTAGCCTTGTCCGACATAGCCTTGGGGATCACAGAGGCACGCAAGCGCCAAGCCCCCCCCCCCCACAAGGTCGTGCACTGTCCTCCTGTAATGTCTTAGTGTGGTCTTAGAGACACAGGGGTAGTAGGGGTGTATTAGAATTTAGGTCGAGGGCCAAGCCCGAAGTCCCTATTTAAAAGATACCGAGAGTCGGGAAAGATGGCTTTAAAATTTACATACTCCTTCGGTCCTGGATGCCCTCGGGGGAGCGAGGAGGAAGCTGTAGAATTGCAACACGATTTTTTTTCTTTTTTTTTATAGTATAAGGGGGGGGGGGGCAAAC
>LUGF01023799.1:238867-255663 GCA_001625245.1 Calycopis cecrops
CCAGAGGCTATACAGATGCGTTACCCTCCATCCTCCTACCTCTTACGTGGGCCACCGGCTACTTACACACCGCACGAACGAAATTTAATGAAAATCGGTTCAGCAGTTTTCGCGTGAATGAGTAACAAACAAACAAACATACAAACTTTCGCATTTATAATATTAGTAGGATTAAATAAACAAGCAAACCTATGAAAATTGTCTACCTTTTATCTATACAATATAGGTTAACATTACGACTATTGAATATTCGGTAACATTATCTATTATTAATTAGTTACTATGTCACCGTGGAGATAACACTCGATAGGCCAAGCATGTCGTGATAGCGGTAATCTATGACGTGGTGGAATTTATCTTGATTCTGGGGTGTTTTCGTCGGACTGCAGTGCGGTGTGTCTCGAAGACGTAGGCGTTGCCAGGCGTCCTGATAAAGACGAACAAGGTTCCAAAAATCACTGCCAGCACGGCTCAGAACTTTCACAGTTGTCAAATCCGTACTGCGGAGAAAGACAAGCGACCATTGCGGACAGTTAATTACGGAACGCAGCCTTTAGGCTTTTTTTATGCGAGGTTACAAACGATATCCGCTTTGTCCGGCGTAAGCTCAAATTTGACCAATCGTCTCACACTTCTTAAACTGGCATGTCTTATTAATACAAGACAAGAAATCATTGGGTATCGGGCCTTTGTACAAAGCTCTGGACAAACTCACAAGTGTATCCGGCTTCTAATCTGTTAGATCTGTCTAGGTTTGACAACCTGGCAACCCTACTCAGAATAGTGATGCGACTCGAGTCATGTTTTTACTCGAGTCACTCGAGTCAGTTTGTCAAACTCGTACTCGAGTGAAAAAAATCCTACTCGAGTGAACTTGCACTCGAGTTGCCGAGTGAACTCGAGTCACTAAGTGAACTCGGCGCACCGAGTTGACCGAGTTCACTCGTCGTCTACGGATTTTATATAGTTTCAAACAATTGATTTTGACAAAAAATGGTTTTAGTAACCTCAATGTCATTTTGAAATACCATTCCATAGACATACAGTTTGTGTGAAAAAAATTCTTTAGATATATCTAGTATTAATAGAACTATACTTCTATGGGGTCGAGCAAGTATTACGTAAGCACTGAAGGGAGGGCCTGAGTACTGAATTTACTTGCTCCCCTTATTTCCCTTCAAATTCTTCTTTAATTCAATATTTACGCTGATATTTGCTGGCAAGAGAAGGGGGGGGGGTATTAAAAATTACAAAAAATCTGCTTACGTAATATTTGAATGATCCCCATGTATGGAGTGCCGCTTTGAATTTTTAGTTTATTCATTTTTGTTCAAAATTCGAATAGCGGTTCATAGAATACCTACATCAACCTCAGACCAAATGACAGATGGATGGACGGATGGACAGACAGACAGACGTGACGAATCGATAAGAGTTCCATTTTTTGTAATTTGGCTACGGAACCCTAAAAAGTATTAGTGTTATTATATATTATATACCATTGATACTAATTGTTATCTTAATCGTTAACATACTCGTTAGATTAAGATGGCGTCATGTTTGTAAAGCTTTATTACCTACTATTAAAATATTATTTTATGCATTTTCACACAATCACTGCGAAATATAAAAGATAATAAATGATATTGATACAAATATTGATTTTAATAGTTAAAAATGACTTTCTGTGAAGTAGTGTCACACTGCGATCATGCATGCGACCGGGCAGGTCGGGGCGATCCAACTAGTGATGCGACTCGAATAGGAATTTGCGACTTGAGTCTCTCGAGTAAGATTGCTCCCACACTCGAGCTATACTGGATTTTTCAAGTCACTAAAGTAAAAAAGTCCCTCGTGTAAAAATGTTACTCGACTAAAAAGTCACTCGAGTAAAAATGTCACTCGATAAAAAAGTCACTCGAATATAAAAGTCACTCGAGTAAAAAAGTCACTAGAGTAAAAATGTTACTTGAGTAAAAATGTCACTTCAGTAAAAAAGTTACTCGACTAAAAAGTCACTCGGGTAAAAATGTCACTCGAGTATATAAGTCACTCGATAAAAAAAGTCACTCGAATATAAAAGTCACTCGAATAAAAAAGTCATTAGAGTAAAAATGTTACTTGAGTAAAAATGTCACTTCAGTAAAAAAGTTATTCGAGTAAAAATTCACTCGAGTAAAAATATCACTCGAGTAAAAAATTCACTAGAGTCGCCACTTTGCAATACGAGTGAGTTCAATTTTAAAAAAATGCCTACCTATATTTTAAAATAATTTTCAGATAGAAATTTTATTTTTTTCATCGAAATACATACATTCAACGTCAACATTTTGACACATTCAAAGTTCTGAACAATAAAATTATAGATTAATGAAATCATTATTATCTCAAGGGTTACATTTTAACACGTTCTATTTTAATACTGTTATAAGAAATTGAATAAAATATCCAAACAGTCTGTAGGGTAGTCCCTACAGACTGTTTGGATATTTAGGGTCTAAAGTACTATCGCAGGTGCAACAAAATGGGCCCAACAGATTCCAGATTCCAGATCTCAGTACAATAAAGTCGTACCGTATATAGGAATTATATATGAGAACATACAATGAAATTGACTAATCAGAAAACTTCTTGTCCCATAAACCTTAATTATTTCTTTTCAAATACGTCAACATTCGACAAAAAGTACATGAATTTCTTTGTTACATTTTTTCTCTGGAGCTTCTAATTTTACGAGATTATTTTTAAATCGCTCATCTGTAATGTCGTTCACAATTCAGTGAAACATTGCCATCACTAATTGTTTTCAGGAATTGTACACTAATTTCTCCAACTTCATCTATATTGCTTAGAGTGCTTGGACAAATTGAGTAGTTTTTTACATTATTAAACATCGAAGTGTGGCAAAATCTGCTGTCTGTGAACACACTGAAGCCAGCCTCCAGCATTACATTAGGCTTGATAAAGCGTAAATCCTCACCAAAGAACACCGAATCGAGAAAACAACAAAAAAAAATCGAGAAACACATCGAGGATGATCCGTGAGCCTTTTCAAATTAGAAAACATCCAAATTTCAATAGAGAAGGGTACTTCCTTCTGCTCGGGGCCCAGTTATAAAAATAATAAAATCAAACACAACACTTATAGACAGCAAGATATAGCACTTTTTGCGCTGCACTGCTGAACCCATTATCATCAAATTTGGCCCAAACACAGAGGGTAACTTGGAACAATACATAGTATAGCTTTTAACCCAAAAAACAATGTTCCTCTGGGATGCCATGGGATGATTTTCTATTTTTCATCTCGATATTTCTAGGGGATCGAAATTTACGCGGGTGAAACGGGGCGGGGCGACTAAGGGCCGATTTTTCAATCCTCAGATAAAAGATAAACCTGGGAATAAACTATCTCTGTTTCATTTTTTATTTCGCGTTTAAGTGCGATGAGTATAATTTATTCCTAGGGTTAATTTTTATTTGACGATTGAAAAACCGGCCCTTAATCAAGGTGAATCGGCCTTGATTAGTTATTTAACTCCAAGTTAAATGTTTAACTCTGATTCGTACAAGTGGCCCTTAGTGTATAAAAAAAATGTAGCTAACCCTCAATCGTTGTTAATTAATGTTAGTCTGCGTCAGTGGTGATCAATGGCTCCGATTGCTCGTTTGGCCACTAATAGGTACTATAAAAGAGGCTACTGCTGTTCAATTCATATGATCAAGTCACAATCGTAAAGCGCACAGATGCATTGGCCTTCTCTGAATAGTCTATTGTGCATACAAAACTGATAATGAATGAATGATCGATCACAGATACGTGTACCGACAGACTGTTGACACAAACTGGTCATTGTTAATACTTTTTATGGCGGCGAGCGAATCGGCTCGCCTGTAATATACACTCAAAGCACCACATCTCATCCTACATTTTTTTTGTTGACGCAGGAGAATACATTTAGGTTTGATACCGGGCTTTGAGCCCCTCTAGACCTATGCTGGACTAGACACTTGTGCAATACCGACTAAACCCCTACGGGTTCTTTCAATCGCTATAATTGAAGGGTCTCGGATTTACAGGCAACAGGATTTCACCAGCGACAGGCTGGCCTCGGCGAAAAGTCCAGATTTCTCGTCCTTGCGGAATATCAGGGTGCTTCTGAACAGTCCCTACTACGCCGGCGGAACTCTGAAATGGCGCCAGGTTCCCATCCTGACCCCTGTCCCCAGTACTTAAAGGAGCACGCCAATTTGTCCGAGATCAGACTCACCAGTCTTCCCAATTCAGACCGCCGTCTGCTGATTGAGGGGCGGGTGTAGGACGTCTCCTCCCACAAGGACAAGCCCACATGATCTCCTAAGTGTTACACTTGACGGTCAAGTGAAACAGTAGACGATCAAATGGAACTGTGCATAATCGTCAAGTGTTTTTTACACTTGATAACAGTGAATACTTGACAATCATGTGGGGTTGCCACACGTGGATTGAGACGCAGAACAGGTGAATATCACCCTAAAACCTGTAGTTCAGAAAGCAAAACCGATAAGAACTAGAAAAAAAATCGAAAGATTACAGGCATTTTCGAGCTACATAAGGACATCACTAGAGCCATCTAGTAAGTACATAATCCTACATATAAACAGTTTATCAGTGCACTATATACTCATTCAAGTGCACTTCGAAATATAGAGTTAATAGACTCTGTCGTGGCATGTCCTGTCTTAATTCTATATTGGAGACAACTATCACCGTAAGATAGGTCTAAAGATTGAAAGAAACGAAGTAACACAATATTATGTATCTTTTCTGATATTTCTCCTGATCCTCAATACTGATCGAAATGATATTATTGTGGTTGATTCTTATATAGGTACCTACCTACATTGTCAACGGCAAATTAGATTTTTCTGATAATAACTTCAACTAATAATAATAATTATTAATAGCATAATGCTATTAGTATTGCCAAACCATAGCACTTTGTACCTATTCTGTTACACCTATAATTATAATATATTAGTTTCTTTTTTTATTGACTGGTAAAAAACCGCATCCATTTCAAGACATAAATATATACCCAAGTTAATTTTTGCTCTATATGCATTTCAAACTCTTTCTCTTTTATTAAATCTAATGGTTATTTCATTTTCTCACACTCTAATAACCCTACCTATCATATAATCGAAACTCGGCGTGTGAGAACTACAAAGCCAACGTTAAAATTTAAAGAAACACTAAATTAGCTAGTCCTCAGCTTCAACTAACTTACACTTCACATAGCACTAAATCTAGCGTAACCTAACTTACCGACTGAATAATAACTTTCTTATTTTGTGATAATAACTATAAGACATGAACTAGAAAGGTCAGATTAGTCAAGATCTTAGTACAAATTACCAAAGTTATTAAAAGGATATATAAAATTGGTAACAGTAAATTTTTAATTATTACAAAATAAACTTGGATAATAAGGACTAAAGGTTGTCATTACTTCATAAGATCTATTATTCATTTAAATGTATTGTTTAAAAATTATGATAGAATATTGCAATAACATCATTTCATCTTTTCTAGGAGCTTATTGCGTATGATTTTTTTAACGTTTAGTTAACTATAAATTAAAACGTATCATGAACATTACTATAACACAAAAAATATTTCCTTCACTTTAATTACCTATCTAATAAATATATCTAATAAATCTGGATTATTAAAAAGGGCCAACCTTCGGAAAATCGTGCGTATATGATAAAATAAAATCACAGCCAATATTAACCAAATAATCTGTAGACAGATAAAAAAATAATTAGCTGATAACATTATTAGATAGTACATGATTTATCCGTTCTTACCTGTCTAACAATTGGCTTCATGTTTCCACTATTCACGGGAAAAGAACATATTTAAAAAAAAAGTCTTACGCGTGTTTACGGCGTTGGTGTGAGCACAGAAATGGATTTATCCATTCTGAAGAAAGCCAACGATAAGGATAGATTAGAGTGATTGTCCGCTAGTAATTATAAGTGATAAGATGATTGTTTGATCATTTATATATAGATTCATTGTTCATTAGTGTACCGAGCGTTGGCTGAGTAGGTGGCCTTTGATAATATTATGTAAACTTTTAAGAAGATATTTATCCGGCAGCAGTGGCGAAGCTACAGGGTGGCAAGTCGGCAAAATGTCACGGGTCCAGCCGGGGGTCCCTGGTCAGAGAAGATTCCCAACTAAAAAAAAGGTTCTTTATGTTCAAAATTCATTTTGCCACGGGCCTCGAGCTGTATAGTTACGCCACTACCGGTAGGTCAGATCGCCGATATAATATCAAGTAAATAGATGTTATATTGTCATCATAAAGGAACTGTCCATCTAAGCTTAAGCAAAACTTAAGGCAAACTTTCGAATCATTCCCCTTTTGGAAGGCTACGTTTTAGTCCCTTAAGTCATTAAACTTATTACGGTTAGAAATGATCAGTTGAAGGATTTAGCCTTTAATATCTGCGGACATTTTAATTTATACTAAACCTTTACATTACAGCGGCGGCCTTACCCATTTCGAGGCTCCAGGCGGCAAGTCTGCGAGGCCCTATGTCTCTCGTGAAAAGTATGCGATGCGAAAGTAGATCGGTTTAGGTAGATATTTGTCATGAATGATGATGATGATGATGATTATGATGCTGAATGAAATGAAATAAAAAAGTTTTTATTCAAAATAGAATTATAGAAATTACTTTTACGGTCAACCCTAGCCCTGTCCTGAGAAGAACCGGCGAAACAAACTCAGCTCAATGAGAAATGCTATAGTTATACAAGTGAATAAAATTTTAGTTTACAAATATTTTACATTTAGGTACTAATCATTTACATTGAAAAAATAGAGAGATGATAAATTTTAAAATTGATGTTTTCGGCTTTTAAGACTAAAATCTTTAATTAAATCACAATAATCTAAGGAATTAGCTACGTTATTTTCTATTGATAGAAAATACTTGCTATTTTCTGAATGTCGATTTTGAGTCATTGAATTCCTTAAATACATTTTAATAATTTTAGTTTACAATGATTCTTACATTTTTGTGATAGATTAAATACCTCCACGCTTAGATAGACTTTTCCAACTTCCAACTGTAAAAGGGTTGAGAAGCTTCTCAGTATCTGCAATAACACATTCATATTTCGTTCTCGAACTTAAAACATATGCGCCCACACACACACACACACACACATGCTCTGTTAGTCATCATTGAAAGAAAGAATAAGAGATCAACGAAATCGAATATTGCAACGAAACAAACAAGCGATCAGATAACAGATTAGCTGCATGTTTGTTGGTGCGAACACTTTCATATTTCAACGATGAAGTCATTCAATACGCGACGCGATTGAACCGTTTCTAGTATTGCGAGTACCTTTTTTTTTTTTGTTGACGCAGCCCGGAATGCCTTTACGCACGATACCCGGCAGCCTGGGTGGCTACCGGGCCTGTGTCGGGCTCGGCGTTTGAGTACGCCCCTACCGACTAAACCCCTGAAGGCATAATTGGAGGGCCCCGGATCTAAAAGCAACAGGGCCCTCCGGCAACCGGCTAGGTGATAAGGCCAGACTCCTTTCCCTCCTTAGGGACTGTCCGGCATGCCTTTGACAGTCCCTTAATAGTATTGCGAGTACCTATGTTAATATATTTCCCGTGCAATATTATTATACGACGCATCGGTGTAAGGGCCTATCCACATGCACACGGTACGGCGCCGTCGCCGTATTCACGGTGCCCACGGCGCCGTACGCCGTGAATACGGCGCCGTATTCACGGCGTACGGCGCCGTATTTACGGCGTACGGCACCGTATTTACGGCGCACGGCGCCGTATTCACGGCGAGGGCACCGTGGCACGGTGCCTTCGTCGCCGCGTACATAGTGTAATCAAATATAGACTCAATTTGTATGACAACTTATAATACTTGCCCCCCTCATACCATAAAGAAAATATCTATTTTATATGCAGTAATCAATTTTTTTTTCGTACGTTACGCAAATTGGTTATTACAATACGTATTGTATTAATGTTCAAATAAACATAAAGACTATGTTTACTTTATATTGACACATTGCGTCCACATTATTACAATCGTATAAAAACTTACAAGTTACAAGTATTACAAGTTGTCATACAAATTGAGTCTATATTTGATTACACTATGTACGCGGCGATGACGGCACCGTGCCACGGTGCCCTCGCCGTGAATACGGTGCCGTGCGCCGTAAATACGGCGCCGTACGCCGTAAATACGGTGCCGTATTCACGGCGTACGGCGACGTGGGCACCGTGAATACGGCGACGGCGCCGTACCGTGTGCATGTGGACAGGCCCTTACTTATTTCTGTGGTATACTTGTCACTATGGTAAAAATAATTTTCACGAACAGCAACGTCCATAGACATGTGCATGTACAGGTTAAATACAAATGCGTAGCACTCCCTCCTCCTCCCCTCTCCATGGGCCACAAGCTACTTACGCCAGTATGTTATCTGTGACTTAGGCTCAATTCACACCAAAAGCGCGGCGAAGCGCAGCGAAACGGAGCGCACTTTCAGTGTCATGTAAATTGAAACTTTATTTTCATTACTGTAGTACTTATTATCGAATTCTCGCGACTTCCGCGCGGATTCCAGCGAATCCTCGCGCAGTCGCGGGAATCGCTTCGCCGCGCTTTTGGTGTGAATTGACCTTTACACCGGTCACCGCACGAAACGCTACAGCATAGCTGTCACGATTTATGTTATAACATGTTTTTTTATTAAGGTGCTGATAAACTTGAGCATTCACATGTAATGAGCATTCATGCGAATGTTACATACATAAAAATAAACGAGAGCATTCTAGCAAGCATTTCTTCGAGTTTTTTGCCGAGCCAAGCTTCGATCATAGCCGCGTCTCCGTTCCCCGTCGCGTCACTAGAATGCTCGTGAAAATGTTCATAGCTATGTTTGGCTCTATGCTTGGCTTGGCTCAAGTCTATCAGCACCTTCAGAAAGAGCCATCTCGATCAGAATATTAATAGTAAAGTGTATGCGTTTATCAAGGAGTTTATGAATATCACGCTAGATGGCTCTATTCTGCGCAATACTTTTATTAATAGATGGCGGTTATTGCTGTGGAATATTTATAGAACATTTTCTGTTTCTGCCCATGAAGTAGAAATAGAATCAAGTTATTTTACCACGAGAATTAATAAGGTGTGTGTACAAAAATGAAATAGCAAGGTTATATTTAGCTTTATTATATGTAATCAACAAATGATCTTGTGCAGATAAATTTTATTTACCTACATAATACATTAATAAACCAACAAATGATCGTGTGCAAGTAAACAAATAGTTATAAATAACTAGTTAATCAGTCTTAAAACAAATATCACAAATCATTTAAACGTTTAATCTACTTCTTCAACGGTAGGTCCGCTTCCTGGTACGCTGCCTCCGGCGCCATGCAATTTGCTCATGAGGGGTGAGCAAACTCTCTGCAATGCCTTTAATTTGTCTTCGTACTCATCCTTTTCTGCCAAGGTATTGTTGTCCAACCATTTCAAAGCTTCGTCACATTCGCTGCGAGCAGTACTCTTCTCATTGTCGGTGAGCTTGGCTCCGGCGTCATCCAGGGCTTGTTTAACACTGAATATGTAAGATTCCAATTGATTCCTGGTGGCTACCTTCTGCCTTTGTTTCTCGTCCTCTTCCTTGTACCTTTCGGCTTCAGACAACATGCGATCAATCTCGGCTTGGGACAATCTGCCCTTATCGTTCTTAATTATGATATTTTTGGTTCGCCCGGAACTGTTGTCTTTAGCGGACACGTTAAGTATACCATTAGCATCCATGTCGAATGTGACATCAATTTTGGGGACACCACGTGGAGCTGGCGGTATACCGGTGAGGTCAAAGTTACCCAACAGATTATTGTCTTTGGTCATGGCTCGCTCTCCCTCGTAGACCTGAATAGTGACAGCAGGTTGGTTGTCAGAGTAGGTGGTGAATGTTTGAGACTGCTTACAGGGTATCTTGCAGTTGCGTTCAATAATTTTCGTCATCACACCACCGGCGGTTTCGATGCCAAGGGACAAAGGTGCAACATCCACCAGCAGAACATCCTGGATCTTTGAGTCACTTTCCCCACTTAGGATTGCAGCCTGAACCGCTGCTCCATATGCCACCGCTTCATCGGGGTTTATAGACAAATTCAATTTCTTTCCAGAGAAAAAGTTTTGTAAGAGATTCTGGACCTTGGGAATGCGTGTAGATCCACCCACGAGAACCACGTCATGAATTTGACTCTTGTCCATTTTCGCATCTTTCAAGGCCTTTTCGACTGGCTCTAGTGTACCACGGAAAAGGTCAGAGCACAGTTCTTCAAACCTGGCCCTTGACACGCGGGTGTAATAGTCGACACCGTCATATAAGGCATCGATTTCAATCGACGCTTCTGTGCTCGATGATAAGGTTCGTTTTGCGCGTTCAGCCGCCGTGCGGAGGCGTCTCAGAGCGCGTGGGTTCGAGCGCAAATCCTTTTTATATTTCCTTGAGAACTCTTCAGCCAGATGATTCACCAAACGGTTGTCGAAATCTTCACCGCCCAAATGGGTATCACCAGCTGTTGACTTCACCTCAAAGAGTGATCCTTCATCGATGGTGAGGATCGAAACGTCGAAGGTTCCACCTCCCAAGTCAAAGATTAAAACATTGCGTTCGCCCTTGAGATTTTTATCGAGGCCATAAGCCAAAGCTGCTGCAGTGGGTTCGTTAATGATACGCAAAACGTTCATCCCAGCGATGGCTCCAGCGTCCTTGGTGGCCTGTCTCTGAGAGTCGTTGAAATACGCTGGCACTGTGATGACGGCATCCCGTATTGATTTTCCAAGATACGCTTCCGCAGTTTCCCTCATTTTCGTCAAGACCATGCTGCTGACCTCTTCAGGGGCAAACTTTTTTATTTCCCCCTTGAACTCCACTTGTATTTTTGGTTTTCCGCCATCACTGATTACTTTAAACGGCCAATGTTTCATGTCCTGCTGGATTTTAGGATCGTCGAACTTGCGTCCTATTAATCTTTTCGCATCGAAAACCGTGTTGTTTGGGTTGAGGGCTACCTGGTTCTTCGCTGCATCTCCGATAAGTCGCTCGTTGTCTGTAAAGGCAACATAAGACGGTGTTGTACGATTTCCTTGGTCGTTCGCAATGATCTCCACATTTCCGTGTTGCCAAACACCAACACAGGAATAGGTTGTTCCAAGATCAATTCCAATTGCGGGCATCTTGACGTTTGTTGTTTAGATCTTCAAAAATTTCAATATAATTTGTTGGATAATTTTTTTTTATTTTTTACTTCAAACGTTTTCAAAATAAGTAAATGTCACTTCGGTTCACTCGCAACTGTTCGCTTGCTCTGTATCGTGTTTCAAATAATTCTGAATTTACGCGCCACTCGTAAGCTTTTATATTAAGCGAATAGCTCTCTAGAAATATCTACCGATCGCGAGAAACGACCAATAAACGCTACGCCTCTGGCGATTATTCTAGAAACGTAAACCATCGACCAATAGGGAACGTCGTTATTTGAAGGCACGGTGTAGGATTGCAAGTAAATGAACAATTCCCCATTCGTGGTGAACGTTTAGTGCAAGGTGATTTTTTTTATGCAACATTTATTATTATTTTTTTAAATTATGATGAATATATTGTTTTTTCTGATATACTCTGATTATGTTTATACCTATATTTGTAATAGTTTAATTTAAATCAGGATACACAGTGTGTAAGTATTATGTACCTAATTGAATTTATAAAATTTGATTTAAAAATGTACACTGCATTTTACGTAAATGTTTGTAAAATTCTCATAATAGCACTAACTCTACAATTATAATTATTGCTGATTAGCTTCCGCCCGCGGCTTCGCACGCGTCGATTTCAGACTTCAAAAATCCCTATAAATTTTAACTTATTATGTTATTCTGATATGAAAGCTATATTATTGTAAAGTTTCATGGAAATCCGTTCAGTAGTTTTTGTGTGAAAGAGTAACAAACACACAAGCTTTCGCATTTATAATATTAGTAGGATGGACTGAGAAGGTTCAAATGGGAATCAGTATATTTTCTTACTTACTCCGCTGGCTCAGAGAGCCAAAGAGGATCTTGGTCTCCGACACCGGTAAGGATATACTTGCTTCTATAAATGGCGTGATAATAGGAAATAATATTATAGTAATCACATAGCATCCACATACACTCATTTAAATACTATCGATATTTTAAATTTGCTGTGGTAATTATTATTTATATATAAGATTTAAAACATAATTTGACAATATTATGTTTACATAATATTGTCAAATTATGTTTTGTCTTTCCCTACGCTACATTTCGTGTTAATAATTTTTTTATTTTTTTATATTTACTTAAGTTACACTGAAATTACAGTTAAACTTAATAACCTCTCTCTCACATGAGTGAGTGCGTAAGTTTTTCAATGACCCATAGAGACGAGAGGAAGAAGAGAGGCAACTCTTACGCTCTATGCGCATCGCCCATAAACATAATAAGATTCGATTGCTGCCACAAACTATATAGAGAAATTGCTGCTTGCTTAATTGCATGAAGTATATTGACAGATGGAGGAGGATGAGTTCTCAAATACACTTTTGATTTCCAAGTACTGTATCGATGATTAAAATATTACTCAAATAATAAATAATTGAACAATATATTAAATGAAATACTGAATAAATTCATAATGGTAATTTATATGTCTCATATGGCAATACCAAGGTAAAATCGAAACTTGACATGCCGTTCATAGAGAGAGATAAAGTAATATTTCTCTCTCTTTTCGGCTATTCCCATTGTGTTTATTTACTATTCACGAAATATGCCAAGCTATTGTAAAAAAAAACTATTTACAATGGGTTTTAGACACTATTGTAACGTTTATTGGAAATATAAATAATGAATAGCAGCTTGCACTGAACTCCACGTCAGATTTAACTTTTAAACTGGAAGTTTCTCGAAAGATTACACAAAATTGTTAACTGTTTCATAAGTAGCTAAATGTTTTGGTAGGAATTATTTGTAAGATGCGAGTTGAATCATAGGTTTTAAATAAAATTACGTAGGTGGTTTGATTTATATATTATGGTTTATGAAAAATATTCTTCACTTCTTCGACCTTGACTATTTTAGATACCCACAAGGGTAAAAACTGAAACTATTAATTAGGTGGGGCTATAAGGTTCTTGAGTAAGGGCATTTGGGACACTTGGGAATGCTTTCGCATGATTTTCAGGTCATGGCAGTGCCCCCTGGCCTCGTAAATATTAACTATTAAGTGTCTCATGATAATTTGTGTACCCATAAAGGGGGGCTTTTTCAACGCCAAAGCTTAATCTGGTGCTGGGTCTTGGACGTTGTTTATATGTATTTCTATAACAAAAAATAGCTAATTTACATCGTCTAGTATGTAGTAACCGTGACTCTTGCCGGAGGTATTTAACACGGGGTTAACGACCTGACGTAGTGGGACGGACACTACATATTGTAGATATAATAGATTATAAATATAATCCAGTCATTATATCTAAAAAATGGACCCTACCCGTGACTTCTTGAATATTCACGGGTCAAAATCTATAATGACTGGACTAATATATTATCATTAATAGATTATGCCATGGAGCTTCGGGGAGCGAACGAGCAGTTTGAGCCTTTGATAGGGACAACCGACGAATATATACATTCACACTGATGTTATGCATTCAGAATTACCTCTTTATCCGATCCCTCAATGGGCGAAAAGATTCTCACAAACGCGCAAAAAAAAAACTAGAGAGGTACAATATCGTTGTGGCCCGATTCGGGCACAATGCAGGAATAGCACTAGTAAAGTAGCATAAAGTAGTAAATAGTCTAGTAGAAAGAAGTAACAGATGCATGTTTTAAAATTGTAAAGTAGATATACTCGTACTTAATATTCATGCAAATCGATACAGCAACAGATTTGCGTAGATTCTTCCAGAATCAAGTCCTTGACTGCAAGTAGGGTGGTACTTGTGTTGTATTCAGAGGGCGACGGGGACGCAACGTTGCCCTTTCACTCGTAAGTTCGTAACTCGTACGTTCTGGAAAAATCCAGTCGCCATCGCCGCCCGTGATTGAAATATCTCGTATAAAATTAGTAAATTTATTTGGCGCGCGCTCCCTCAATGTCTTCTTTAATCCCAACGGTTAATTATTATTTTAAAATAGCAGAATACTAAAATAATCAGGAACGAGCGTCTGACGTCAAGGAGCTTCATAATAATTTTATAAGTACTAATGGTTTGCCTCAACTTTGAAAGTAATTCAAGATTTAATTGGTCTATAATAGGTCTCTAGCGGTACTCCAGCGATAACAACCGAACTTCTGCTACAAGAGGAAATTTACGTGTTTATTTAAATGTTTTTTTAGTAATTTCGAAACCTATAAACATAAAAATGTTAATATTAGGTTTAAGTACCTACCAACATTATTTTGAGGTTTGTAACTACAACAAAAATATACCTATTTCTTTCTGGTTTCTGTCCAAGTAAACAGAAGCTCTTCAAAATGATATAACTAATTTTTATGAGCAGTTAACGTCATAAAATCACAAGGACAGAATGAGATTACGCTATTATTTATAAAGACATTTTATCGTAGTTTTAAATCATGACAAAGCCCTACAGGCACAGCCAAGCCCCGCGAGATTCAGTTTATTGATCGCCGGCCGTGCATCTAGGTCAGACAAGCGCATTGCTCGTCGCTGGAAAAGTCTAGAAAACGCCATACTAGCAATAAGGTTGCTACGGCCATGATTCATACATATTAGTATAATCTATGACCTAGGTTTTCTTATAAATAGAATTCAATTTCTATGAGTGTTGCCAGGGGTTCACATTTTTTACTTAAAATGTTTTATATATTTATACTGGGCATTTTTATTTATATACTTAATGTAAAATTATAGAACAATGTCAGTCCTCATCTGAGCCAAAGATTCCTCATAAGGTAGCACAAGTAGCAGTACAATCTAATATATAAAATTCTCGTGTCACAGTTTTCGTTGCCATACTCCTCCGAAACGGCGTGACCGATTCTCATGAAATTTTGTAAGCACATTGAGTAGGTCTGAGAATCGGCCAACACCTATTTTTCATCCCGATATTCCCACGGGATCGAAAGTTACGCGGGTGAAACCGCGGGACGCAGCTAGTCTAATTTATAAAATTCTCGTGTCACAGTTTTCGTTGCCATACTCCTCCGAAACGGCGTGACCGATTCTCATGAAATTTTGTGAGCATATTGAGTAGGTCTGAGAATCGGCCAACATCTATTTTTCATCCCGATATTCCCACGGGATCGAAAGTTACGCGGGTGAAACCGCGGGGCGCAGCTAGTATATTTTATAATATTTTAAGCAAGTGTAGATATAGGACTTATGCCTGTAATTGTAATGTATATTATACATCTTATGCTAGACACATAACAATTAAAGGATTCGGGGACCCGCGTGCTATTTTACACACGTCTATCTATTATTAGCACTTAATTAAATACCCTGTTGCACACGTCGTGCGTAAAGCCACCACCATGAATATCAATAATTGTGACTCTGAAAGTAATTTTGTTTTGTTTTGATCACTAAAGTCTAAACTGAGAAATATTCTATCCTCCGGGTAGTAACTACTTAGTAGGTGATTACCCATGCCCATAGAGTTTCTTCATATAATGCCAACATTTATTCGGCGAAATATAGTGTTTTTCATAATATGCGTTAAAAAATATAGTATAGTACCTATATTCAAATATAGTATATGTATATACTCACAATAAATGTATACTCAGAGGGCCATATGGCATAATATACTAGGATTAAAATACGTAGGCGGGCCAGGTTCAACTAAAAAAAATGCTAAAAAAGCTCATTGAGGCATGAGCATCAATAATAAATATTTCAGTCTTGAAAATATAGTGTTTATATACTGTGAACGGGACTTAATCGCGTTATAAAATCGAAGAATTTACCTCGACTCTAGACGTTTCGGCCGTGGTCACCAACCACGGCCGTTGCATTACGGCCGAAACGTCGAGAGTCGAGATAAATACTTCGATTTTATAACGCGATAAGTCCCGTTCACAGTATATAAATATGAATACAAATCGTGAAAGCATATAACAATTTGAAAATATAGTGTTTCTGCGTACTATAATATATTTCTTTTTTCTGAAATATATTATACAGTACCTACAATACCATACATATATTATAGTACTATTGGAAACCGTAGGATATACCTCCAATACCAGAAAAGAACGAGTAGGTGTATTGAAATGTACCAAACACTATAATATATCTACGACTGAGAAGAAACAATCTTTACCAAACACATCGATAAAATTGTATTGATCATCGCAGTAACCACTTAAACTTCTAAATGACTAATCATAATGTGCTCAATATTGCCTATAAATTACTGCCCACGTATCTGTAAAAGGGCATGAATGGCTCATGATGTTTAATATCAAATGACAAGGAAAAGCATTACTTAGTACTTACATAAATTAGTGAAACTTATTTTTTTTTATATTAGCGCTGCATGCATGCAATTGGGCCGGCACCACCGGGGAGGTACCTCTGACCTATAGGCTATATGATAAAAGTGACAGCTGCGCTGTCGCGTTTAGTGCGGTGTGTAAGTATCCGGTGGCCCGTGGAGAGGGGGGGGGG
>LUGF01023799.1:255747-267324 GCA_001625245.1 Calycopis cecrops
CCCCCCCCCCCCCCCATATCATGACCCCCATGCCCATGGAGACCCAGTTCACACTGCATGCCGTCCTGATATGAGATATCATGTGAAAACAACCCAAAACTTTAGGCCCTGAAGGGTCCAAGGAACTAGGTACTTAGTTATTCATTAGTACTGTTGTGACTTGTGATCGATGAGGTTTGCACTGCCATCTAGTGGAAGGATAGCGACATATTATCGATACAGATAAAGATGTCTTACTGCATAAACACAATAGATGTCACTTTACCTAGCATAATTAAAAAAACATATTATTTGTAAATAACATGTAGGTACCATGTACATTATACATCTCTCACACACATGATAGTGCGACAAGTAACGGCGTTTCGTGCAGTCTGCGACTTGCTGGCAGCCCATTGGAGAATAAGAAAAAGAGGTCAACACACCTGCATGAAAATTATGTGGAGTCAGTAAACGTCACACGTCACGGTCGGTTTTTATCAAAACACGACTGCTTGTTCGCCCCCCAACCCTCGCTTACACAATACCGGCAAGTGACAGCTGTTGTTCCGTTTCACTCGGTGTTAAGTATCCGGTGGCCCAAAGAGAAACGCACCTGTACCTCTATGCGGATGTCTATGGGAGTCGGTATATAATAATTGAATATGTACCTAGGTAAAAAAATAAATAAGTCTGTTGTGTATAGGTAGATACCTAAGTATTAGGTATCTAAGTTCGGTAGGTACCTACATAGTTATAAGAATGACTAACTGCTCGTTTGCCCCTCTATACTATTACAAATAAAATATAGGTAGATAACCTACATAATATTTCAGGATAGCATTATACCCAGCCTCCCCGGTGAATTGTAACCGGCTAAGATTGTGTACTGTACATATAGGTATTTGAGTCTTGCAGATCATTTCAGCATGTGATCAATGATTTTTACATCTATCTTACTTATGTACCTAAGTAGGTACATATTAACTTGCTTGCAGATGACAAGCATGAAATACAACAAAGAGTAATCATTGATAGGTAGGTACCTATATACCATCATACAGTAAGCTGGTATTTTAAAAAATATGCTGCTACATAGGTACTACCTACTAGGTAGGTACCACCTACTACATGTACACTTATAATAATAATTTATCCTGCTGATCAAAGTAGTGATAATGACCCTACAATGTACCTACCTATATTACTATAGACCCAGCACCTACATACGAATCTAGAAAATTATTGCTTCATTGCAGCCTAATTGGATCCCGAGTATGTAACCATACTGTCCATTACCTTTTTTTCCTTGATACCATGTTATATATATCTGTAGTTTCATGTGGTTTGTCTATATGTATACCTACAACGAGGACAATAAGAGCGACTAAGATTCCAATGAACTTGTAGATGTCATAGGATCGGTAGTAACTAAACAGCTTGTCCTATTGTTGCTAGTCATTGTACACTATAAAGAAAATAACCCATAGTTAGTCTACAGAATAACACTAAAAGTTATGTAATAACAAGAAATAATGAAACAAGTTTTGGCATTAGAGAACTTTTATTTTGAAACAAACCTCTTTGATATCATGGAATTGTTATAACACAATTATACAGCTTAAATTATACTGCAAAATAAAGACGTTTACAGTGATATATGTTTAAACATGGAATCAACTAAATCAGTCTTTGCACACCCAGTGCACAACATACACTTTTAAGTAACTTATTATAGGCGGAATATTTAGTCAACTTCCTCCATGCGAGATGCGTCATCAGCATCACCTTCTAGTGGAGGCACATCGCTGGCATTGGTCTCCTCGGCCTGGATAGGCTCATCCTCATCAATACCAAGACCAAGCTTGATCATTCTGTAGATTCTAGAGGCATGTACTTGAGGCTCATCAAGAGTGAAGCCAGATGAGAGAAGAGCAGTCTCATACAAGAGAATGACTAAATCCTTAACAGCCTTATCATTCTTATCGGCTTCCGCCTTCTGTCTTAGGGTTTCAACAATGGAATGATCGGGGTTGATCTCGAGATGCTTCTTGGCTGCCATGTAACCCATGGTAGAGGTGTCTCGAAGTGCCTGAGCCTTCATGATACGCTCCATGTTCGCTGACCAACCATACTGAGCTGTGACAATACAGCATGGTGATTCTACCAATCTGTTTGACACAACTACCTTCTCAACCTTGCTATCAAGGATGTTCTTCATTACTTTGCAGAGATTTTCAAATTTGACCTTGTCTTCCTCACGCTTCTTCTTCTCTTCCTCATCCTCAGGAAGTTCCAATCCCTCCTTGGTAACAGAGACTAGATTCTTACCATCATACTCCCTCATTTGTTGTACAACATACTCATCAATTGGCTCAGTCATGTAGATAACTTCAAATCCGCGTTTCTTGACCCTCTCAACGAAGGATGAGTTAGCAACCTGATCTCTATTTTCACCAGTAATATAATAAATGTGTTTCTGGTTCTCCTTCATACGGGAGACATATTCCTTAAGAGAGCATACTTCATCACCAGAGGCAGATGTATGGTAGCGGAGAAGATCGGCCAGTTTAGTACGGTTCTGGGAATCCTCATGTATACCCAATTTCAAGTTCTTGCTGAACTGTTCGTAATACTTTTTGTAATTCTCCTTGTCTTCGGCAAGCTCTTCAAACAATTCAATGCATTTCTTAACCAAATTCTTCCTGATTACTTTCAAGATCTTATTTTGTTGAAGCATCTCACGAGAAATATTCAATGGCAAGTCTTCACTATCGACTACACCCTTAATGAAGTTCAAATACTCAGGAATTAAATCATCGCAGTTGTCCATAATGAACACTCTGCGTACATACAGTTTAATGTTGTTCTTGCGCTTCTTGTTCTCAAACAGGTCAAAGGGTGCCCGTCTGGGTACAAAGAGCAGGGCACGGAACTCGAGTTGACCTTCAACGCTGAAGTGTTTGACAGCTAGATGGTCTTCCCAGTCATTGGTGAGGGATTTGTAGAAGTCACCATACTCTTCTTGAGTAATGTCATCAGCATTACGGGTCCAGATTGGCTTGGTTTTGTTTAATTCCTCATCCTCAGTGTATTTTTCTTTAATGGTCTTCTTCTTCTTCTTTTTGTCTTTGTTATCTTCTTCATCATCTTCACCAACATCCTCAATCTTTGGTTTGTCATCTTCCTTTTCCTCTTCCTTCTTTTCCTCCTCAGCCTCATCATCAGAAAGCTCCTTCTCGCGTTCCTTTTCAACGACCAACTTGATCGGGTAACCAATGAACTGGGAATGTTTCTTGACGATTTCCTTCACTTTATGCTCTTCCATAAATTCGGCCAAGTCTTCCTTGACGTGGAGAACGATCTTAGTACCACGCCCAAGGGGCTCACCAGGGTCTGGGCGGACGGTGAATGAACCTCCAGCGGCGGATTCCCACATGTACTGCTCATCATCATTGTGCTTAGAGTGAACAGTGACTCTGTCGGCGACAAGGTAGCAAGAGTAGAAACCTACACCAAACTGACCAATCATACTGATGTCTGCTCCTGCCTGTAGGGCTTCCATGAAGGCCTTAGTACCAGACTTGGCGATGGTACCCAAATTGTTCACTAGATCAGCCTTGGTCATACCGATACCGGTATCGATGATGGTTAGCGTACCCTCACTCTTGTTGGGAATGATTTTAATGTACAACTCCTTGCCACTGTCCAGCTTGGACGGGTCTGTCAAAGACTCGTAACGAATTTTGTCCAATGCATCAGAAGAGTTGGAAATCAATTCTCGGAGGAAAATCTCTTTGTTTGAGTAGAATGTGTTGATGATGAGAGACATAAGCTGGGCGATCTCCGCCTGGAAGGCGAAGGTCTCCACCTCAGCGGGTTGAGTCTCCATTTGTTCCGGCATTTTGAGGTTAAATATTCAAAATAATAATCTATTACCTCTACACGTTCTTAAATAACTTCTTGTCTTCCTTTAAATAACTTATTCGCTTTGTGTTAATATCAACGCACGTGGATAAGTTTCACAGAACAGCACCGGTATATTCACTCAACTTTTTGATTTCAAATGACGCGAAAACGCACAGTCAGATCCCTTATATAGCTTGGAGCTGTAAGCGACATCTGTTAGCAAGTAGAATATTCTAGATTTGGCGCGTTAAATTCCAGTAGTCGCAAACTTTTTTTTGACGAGATTATGAAGAGTGAATGAAATACATTGCTCTTGTTAATAAAAGCTAATATTAACTTATGACATACCACGCACAGCATAAGCAGAGGAAGTTAAAATGTTGAAATTAACATTTTTATTTCGTAATATAACTTACGATAAAAGATTAATTTGTAGTAGGAGGTGAAACTTTATGTTAAGGAACTTCGTCATGAGCATGGTGATCTCTTTTTTTCATGCTTTATTTATTTTATAATAAAATAAGTAACTACGCTAAAATATTTACACATTATGAAATTTATGATACACTCAAAAATTTGTTACACACGACATATTGTTCCAAACAATGTATCTATATGTAATATATCTTAGAAGCACTTTGCTGTACGTATCTTTGTCTATCTGTATTAACAAACATACAGATACATATTTCTCAGAAACAAATTATCAATCTGAATTTTATATTCAATTCTGAGATCACGTTACCTTACATATAGCTAAAGGGTATTTTCTGTAGACGGAGAAACATGAAATTTAGCAAGGTAAGCAGGCTTACAGAAGAAAAGAATTAATAAATTCGAATTTTTTAAAATCATATTTAATTAGGTATTTATAAAAATAATGAACGACATACAAATATAAGTTGTAATCTTCAAGTCTTCTATTAATACTAAATACGCCAATCCAACAATATGGTATAGGATAGGGTTGCCACTCGTACTTTATAACAAAGTATTGTAGGTTATGTCAAACATTTGTTCCCTATATTTTATGAGAACAATAAATAACGGACAATATGGTATAGGATAGGGTTGCCACCCGTACTTTATAACAAAATATTGTACGTTATGTCAAACATTTGTTCCCTTTACTTTATGAGAACAATAAATTACGCGGAAATAATTTATATGGCACAGTAAAAAATTTATGGGATTTTAAAAGTGTAAACCGTAAACATGCCACCATCACATACATATTAAAATTAAATAAGCTGTAGCACTAATGGTCAGCCTGTTAATACTCGTGAGAACTGAGAAGTGAAATAAAGTAGGTATACTAGGTGGCAACCCTAGTATAGGGGTAGGCCCTATACTATAAGAGAAACAAAAAAAAATCATCCCCACTTTATATGTAGGAAAGGTACCATTTTGTTAAGGTGTGTACTCATGTTAGCCTGTTAGTACTAATAGTTTCAAGCTAAACTACATTCGGAAGGACCGACAGACGGATATGGCGAAACTATATGGGTTCTTCGTTGCCAACGGAACCCTAAAAACGAATAACAAAATTTATTTCACTACAACAATATTGTGTACAGCAATATGATAAAAGAATGAAATTATTGATTTAAGATGGTCACCTCAAATCTATTTTTAATAAACAACAATAAAAAAATATATTTTAACTTTATAATTTTAAATTCTAATTACATATTTTTAATAGGAAGTGTTACAATTTGAAAGGTTGTGTACAACGCAGTAAAACTTTAATATTCCTATCGAATACTAGATGGCGCTATAAGTAAAATCAAGCAATAGTCTTGGAATGTTCGAGAACTTTCCAGAATATTCTATTTATAATGCCGAAATAACTATTTAGAGTATATAAATGACCCAAAATTTTATGTATAATACAATTATTTTATGTAATAATAACATCCAATAACTGAATTCTTAAGCATTCAGTCATAATTAATATAAACTCAGAATTTCACAGAGATGAACTGGAACATTCTTAGTATATCCGGTATTTAGTTTCACTACTCGCCGTATTAAGCGTTTCGAGTTTCCGTTTGAACTCTTGTTTCTAGATACTTGTTCTATGAGTTAAATATTTATTGATTTTTTGGAACTGCATTTCCAAAGGTCATAGGGCGTTCTATTCGCATAGCAATTATGATTTATGATGCTCCCGTTGCCCTTAAAATAATATATATCTCATATTGATTAGCTAATATCTAGAAACTAAGCTACAAAAAATTGTTGGTTGTGATGTAGTCAATTAGTCAAGTTTACCATTAAAAATATCTAGTTAAAAATAATATTATAGCTGTTTTATGCATAGTCAGCGCAATATCTAATGAATTTCATTTAAGTACCTATATAAAATCACATAAGTACTTAAGTAAAAATAACTTAGTTAAATGTCTGCATAAAAGTTTAAATAACTAGTAGGCCTATTTCCATATGCCCTAGTAACTAGGTAGGTGCCTACTATATTACTATTGGTTAGTTAAGTTGATAAGTTGATATAGGTACCTACCTACAATCTCAGATTATAAAACAAAAGGCTTTGTTTTGTAATGTCAGGTTGCAACTTACGAGTAATCGTACGAAATAATAGGTTAGCATTTGTTTAAATTTTACCAATTGTCTATCAATAATTATCTTTAACTAGTAGATACTAATAGTTAACTAATGTTAGGCACTTAAAAGCCTTTCAAATAACAAATTATTGAAATATTAATAAACACTTAGTAAGTACATGGTACGTTGGTATAAAGTTTTAACGTTATTTGAAGAAAATTGCGTCATATTTTAGCCTGTATTATACATTTCTTTTTATTAACTAAAAAATAACTAGTTAAATATTGTATTTTAATGTTAATTTGTATACCGGCATCTGGCGACCGGTACACATGGGTTAACAAACCTATACGGCATACATAACCTAAAAAAATATTTGCAATTTCACATGCCAGATAGTGAGTAAGTAGAGTACCTATGTTGATAAAGATTACTTAGTCATCAAATTGTTTCTTTCCTTATAATATAGAGATATAATCTGGGCTTATGATTTGAATCATATATTGATTTATAACCTATTATTTCGTTACATTTACTATTTTCTTATTGGAAACAAAGAGCATATTCGTTGCTAATTAATTAGTTTTTGCAGTATTACAGCACCATCTCGTCGATAATAGCCTAACTAATTATTATGTTCGTTTTGAAGATCAGGCTGCCTTTAGCTAATGCCTATCGCCAGTACCGCTCCTGGTTAAAAGCAACAATTTGTTATAAGTAACAGTTATCAATAGTTATAAAATATAATAATATGTAATAATAAGTAAGAATTATTATATACTTTTTGCAATTAAATGGAAATAAGGAGACCATGTCATGTCAAATTGTTTAAATTTTACTTATTTTATTGAAAATTATGGAATAAAAAAGGATAACACCAATAATTAAAAGTTAGACTAATAAAAATTAATGATATTTTACAGTGTTTCAAACTTTAAACCAGATAAAGTAATTATTTAACCATGCCCTTATAGCTGCCATCTAGTGGTGAGTCGCTGAAATTATAATATTAAAAGTACAACCATTCAAAGATAGGTGTCTAGTTTGTTCCAAAGCTTTCAAGAATGTTCTACAAGTGTCCAGAAGCATCGAGTAAAGGGATAATGCAATATAAAGCAGCGCCGTCCGGTTGAACGTGTCAGTTTATGGAATCATTCTATACAAGCAGTGCGCTACACTGAAATATTTATTCCGAGCGACGTTATAACATACATTTACTAGAATATATTGATTATTCTCAGTGAAGAGACAAGCATTTCAAAATGTCAATCATACCTTACTTGTTTGATCATGAAATTCGTCCTCGCAGACTTCGAGACCAGCTATTTGGCTTAGATTTGTCAACGGATGATTTTCTTACCGACATATTCGATCGTCCTAGACTTCGGAACTACTCCAGATCTTGGCGTAACCTAGCCTCTTTGGCACGAGATGAAGGTTCGACAGTAAAAAGCGACAAAGACAAATTTCAAGTTAATTTAGACGTGCAACAGTTTTCTCCAGAGGAAATATCTGTTAAAGTCGTCGATAAATATATTATCGTCGAAGGGCAGCATGAAGAAAAAGAGGATGAACATGGATATGTCTCTAGACAATTCAAACGTCGATACGCCTTGCCAGAGGGATGCGATCCAGAAGCCGTGGTATCCAACCTTTCTGCGGATGGTGTACTGAGCATCACTGCTCCAAAAAAATCCCCGGACACCAAAGAAATAATTGTTCCTATTTCACAAACTGGACCAGTCCGTAGGAAAATTGAGGATAACAGCGAAGCGGATCAGCAGAATGGTGAACCGGAAGTCAAATCACCTCAAAAAAAGAAGAGACGTTAATTTTTTTTAATTTACAAGTTTAATTAATAATTTCATATTTAATTAAAACTTTTGCAAGCAATGTATTAACAAAAATAGGTTTAACGTATAGGTACCTGTTCTACAATTTAAAAGACTGATTTTGATTTTAATTTTTACAATAAATAAGTTATAATTTCCATACTTACTTGTTTTATTTCATTGTTTTATCCATTAAATTAAATTGTTGTTTATTCTTATTATTAGAGGCTAGATACGGCAGTGCATAATATAAGCTGTTAATGAGTCTGTAAAAAAAAACGGCTTCTCAGACTAGAAATAGGTGTATAATATAATAATAATGATTTTTTTAATAAAAGAGCAGTCGGATAAGCCATTTCGTGACTAACCGACGCCCTTAATTAAACATTCGCATAGAGGTTATAGTATAGAGATACGTTGCCCTTCTTTCTCCTCCTCCCTCCATTGGTCACCGGCTGCTTACAACTTACAATTAGTTACAATCCTCGAAACGCGATAGCACAGCTGTTAATTTACGCCGCTATCGCGTAAGCGAGAGGTACCTCCTCTGTCGTGTCGGCCCCGTTTGGCGGCATGCATGCAGGCTGTGTTTACTAACTCTTACTGAATGTTTAACATTTTTTAATCTATATTAAATTATATAAAACTCAAACGTTACATAGACATCTATCAACGCATAGCCCAAACCACTGGACAAATCAAGCTGAAATTTGGCATCTAGGTAGATGTTACGACGTAGGCATCCGCTAAGAAAGGATTTTTAGACATTCAACCCCTAAGGGGGTGAAATAGGGTGTTGAAGTTTATATGGATTTCGTGGTTGAAACCGCGGGGCACAGCTAGTTATATTATAAAAATAGGACTTCATTTTAAAGTTAAATTTATAACAACGCCATCTAGAGAGGAGTTAAGGAACTACGTTCTTAGCAGTCATTCGACAACATTTAAGCGGCATCTAGTTGTACATAATGGAACTTAAAAAATGAGCAGTTATAAAATTAAATATAAATAGAATTTATAGTATTTATTTATGATTAGATTTTAATAATGTTATTATTGACAATAGACAATGTAATTGGAATAACTTACCGACTGCCATCAAACTGAAATAAAGATATCATACAAACGCCATCTAGCGGTAAACAATAGAACTGACTATTTGTGAAAAGGTACAGGTCATTATGTATATTAATAAAGGTTTCTTTTAGTACTACTGTCTAAAGACAGATGGCAAATATGTAGTTATTTTACATTGAAGTTACTAGTCAAGTAAGTCCAAACAATCAGAAAAATAAGTAAGTGGATTTTGTTTATAAATGTTTATAATCAGTGTGTTAAATAGATTTATCACATACTAGAGAACAACGATAAATGGTTGACGAGTGACAGATATACGTTTTTAAAATTTTAGATTTTCGAAATTTATTAGTTGACAAAGTTATATTTGTAGCGATATAAACACTGTTTAGTAGCGGTGCCGAACTATCGATAGTTCCACTATCGATGGTTGACCTCGAAAATCATCGACAGAATCGATAGCACAGAGACTACCAAAGCTAGATACTATCGATAGTATCGATACTATTGTAGATCGTCAAAAAATTCGATACTATCGAGGGGTCTATCGATAGTCTATCGATATTACGGCACCACTATTTAGTATTACTGTTGTAGCGGCAACACACACGTCACCAGTGAAGTTTACAACTGCCGAGCTGCCGAGGCTCATGACAGTATGGCAGCAGACAAAGACTTAACAAAGTTCTTTGTTTACTCTGGTGTTAGGGTTTTTTTACACTTTGGGCGTGGAAACCGAATAGGATTCACTTTTTAAAACTCATTATTTTTTTTATGGCGGCAAACGAGCAACCGTAGCCATTTTCATGACTACCCTCGCCCATAATCATCCGCATAGAGGCTATAGGTACAGATGTGCTGCCCTCCTTTCTCCTCCGACCTCCGTGGGTCACCGGCTACTTACACGCTTCACGAAACAGCACAGCTGTCACTTTACACCGGTCTCGTGTAAGCGAGAGGTACCTCCCCGGTCGTGGTGGCCCAATTCGGCTGCATACATGCATGCAGCATGACACTACCTCTTTCTGAAGTAAGTACTAGTTTCTGTGCACAATCACAGACTGAAACAACTGTTACATTTATAGTTGGCAGGCGGCCCGCTAAGAAGTAACACTAGATATTTGCTGTACTTGCGGTTCTACGGGAGCTCAGCGCCCCATTATCTCTCAAATCATGCACCTTTTTCTCGGCCTCGAGTGGAAGGTTCAAGTTAAAATTCGTGTATTAGGAAATTCGACTTAAATCTACCACATCTCAAGCACAGAAAAGTATTAAAAAGATACAGCAAAAGAGATCATACGTCATCTCAACCCTGATTTTAGTTTACTTCGTGTACCTCGATCCATGGACGGCACGAAGTAAGAACTTACTGCACAAATAAAGGAATAAACCTAAAAATATGTACTAAGACTTGAGACTTGGACACTGACAGTGGGACTGGTCCACCAATTAAAGGTCGCCCAGCGAGCTATGGAGAGGGCTATGCTCGGAGTATCTTTGAAGGATCGGATCCGGGATGATATAATCAGACAAAGAACTAAAGTTACCGACACAGCCCAAAGAATTAGTAAGCTGAAGTGGCAGTGGGCTGGCCACATCTGCCGCAGAACCGACAACCGATGGAGCAGAAGGGTTCTAGAGTGGAGACCACGTCTTGGCAAGCGTACCGTAGGACGCCCTGCAGCTAGATGGAGTGACGACATACGTAAAGTGGCAGGCAAGGTCTGGAGACGGAGAGCTGAAGATCGAGCTCAGTGGCGTGCACTTGGGGAGGCCTATGTCGAGCAGTGGACAAAAATAGGCTGATGATGAATATGTACATTATAATTATATCACTGAAAAAACATTAGCAAACACATTAGAACCCTCCGAGTGAGTGAATTACTATTGTGGGCCTGCTTTTAGTTATCGTTCGTAATAACTTATGCCCTAGGCCTTACTGGTCTTCTAGTATAGACTCTTGTAGAAAGTGTATAAGAGAGAAATCTCACTAGATACTGAGTTGAGTGAGTGAGTTTTAGGAAGAGGTAGTGCCATGCTGCATAGGAGGAGGTAGTGCCTTGCATGGTTCATGACACGACATCCTCCTATGCAACGGAAATGGGCCGACACGACCGGGGAAGTACCTCTCGCTCACTTGATATCGGGTAAAGTGAAGCGCCGCTCCACTGTCGCGTTTCGTGCGGTTTGTGAGTAGCCGGTGGCCCATTGGTGG
>LUGF01023799.1:303857-313994 GCA_001625245.1 Calycopis cecrops
CCGTGCCAAGCACCGGAAGAAACTAAGAACTCGTGTTACAACCGTTACAACGTTGTGCTAGACAACGAATTATTTTATTATTTTCTAAAAATTTTAGATTTTTATTCGATAAATAATACAAATATTGTTTATAATGATGCTCATTCATGATTTCGATGGGGTTACCGTGTCGTATGCGATGTAACAGGTACATTACCAACTGGTCCTCTAAAAATTATTTTATTGTTATTTAGGATAAAAAGTTCTTTCCTTATGTTCTTTGTGGAGCTATGTCGTTGTCACAAGTACTAATCATTTAATCATCACATCATTATTTTCTTTCTTTTGCTTTAATTATAATTTTATCGAATAATGGATAGAAAGTAGACAATAACGAAACCTAGTTGTTCTTTTACACTATTTAATGATTTTTTCTATTTTAATTCATCTCATCATTTGGACGATTGTTTTATGATTGATTGAAAATCCTTCAAATATTTTATTAAATGGCCTATGTCCGGCAGAGGACATCTTCTGGACGTTGATGATGATGATGATGATGATGATGATGATGATGACGACGATGATGATGATGATGATGATGATGATGATGATGATGATGACGACGATGATGATGATGATGATGATGATGATGATGATGATGATGATGATGATTAGATATCATTTGGAAGTTCAAATGAGCATTCACTGGTATTTTTGAGAGTATTGTCAGCTATTGTATTTGTAAGAGGTAGTGCCACGCTGCATACATTCATGTTGAATTGGGCAGTGTAAGTAGCTGGTGACCCATGGAGGAGGAGGGGGGAGGAAGGAGGGCACGCATTGCACGGCATGTTTAAACTCTATGCGAACGTGTATGGACATCGGGAGTCATGAAAATGGCTCCGACTGCTCGTTTGCCCTCTTATACTATAAAAAAAAATACTACGCTTTTCTACCTTAGGAAGTTAAGCTAGCCGAGTACGTCTTAGCCAAAAAGAATTAAAGTACCTATAGTTTAGTTGAAATGATTAAGTTTTTATTACAACACTTTATCTTTTCGAAGCCGGTTAAGCTGTCTCATAAAAAGGGCTCTATGTGTGACCTTGGTCCTACAATCCCCACTCGGAAAAAATCCTGACTAATTAACAGATAGGTCAAAATACGACCGGAGCTAAATCTCTGGAGATAGATTGCAACATGTTTGGCTTGGCTTCAGATGAATTAAAGTGCAATTTAGAACAGAAATACAAAATCAAAATAGTTTTATGGACTAACCTACTAAAAGACCTTGGCCTGTCGAGAACTGCAGTAAGTTCTACTTTAGAACGGGTATCTAAAGCTGCATTAGCAGGCTCCTTTGAAATATGGCTAGGTAGGGGGAGTAAGCCTGAGTAGTAAAGGTGAGTGTTGATGATCATCACAAAGAGGCCTCTTAAACCTACACCCGGAATCACAAGTCCCGGGGCTACTCGGGGTTACTTCCTCTGCCACACGATGGACCCGGCACCCGCACGGTGAATCCATGGAATGCTAAGAAGTTCGTCTCGTCTCTCTCTCTGAAAATACGGAGAGTAATAGTAACTTGGTAAGAGGTGATTTTTTATTCATTAAATGGGAAGGCGAAGAGTTGGAGTCTTTTGGTTGTTACCCATAAAATTTCGCATGACAAGGTTGCGAAGGATGACTCCCCTTCTTGCCTATGTGGTACCTAGATGTGCTATGTCTATGAGAGTCAGTATAAAATATTGTGATTGCTCTTTTGCGCTCGGTCTGGAAATTGTCGAGGAAAAGTAGTTTAGGATTGACTGATTTCGGTGACAAGTTTGAGAGATTGTTCAGCCAACGCTAAATAATACCACATGTGGCAAGACGCAATTTATGCTATATCCAACATCATGATATTTTATTCTGCCTAGGACACAGATAGGGTTGCCACATGAGATTTCTAAAGTGTTCGGACAAAATAAAAAAAAACGGATTTTTGGAATATGGTCGGGACAAAAATGACTAGTACTATTTCTTTTTGATAGAGTTGAATTTCAAAATTTCGTTTAAATCTGACTAATTGTGCTTTTACCGTATTTCTTTTTAATATCTGTTTTGTCGGGACACTTGTATCTTTATTCGAGATTCAGGACATCACACAAAATGACGGGAAAATCCCGACGAATCCCGCCCATCTGCTGACCCTACACACAGACCGCTGTCGTTGACTGAGCGTTGACATTATTCTGACTTTCCTTAAATGAGCCCCTTTTTTAATCCTATGCAGAAGCGATCCAACGCTAGGGACGCCATCTTGCTAATGCAACTATAGACTATAGTCTATAGCTGGTGCATACTCAATAAGTATATTATGGTACTGTTGCATTTGATTTTGACTACAACTACTACTACTGGTATGTTGGTAAGCGTGTTCAGTTACATATCTTGGGGTTCTGATCCGACCCAGGACTCGAACAGTACTGGGTCGGATCAGGAAGTGTTATTAGGATTTTTTAATTTTTAATTGAAGTGTGAAGTCGTAAAAGTGTTACAGACTTGATTTACCTCCGAGAAGACGTCAACTGTCTTTCACCGGTCAATATGGTTATGATGGTATAGAGCAGGGGTTCTCAACCATTTTTTAGCCACGGACGACTTTTAAATTATACTCGATAGCAGGGACCACAACGTTAGTATAAAAAAATTCTCACTCACTGCACGGCAACAAACGATTTACCGGCCGCTAAATTTAAAATCATTCGTAGATCATATTTTGGCTTCTGCGGACCACTGGTTGGGAACCACTGGTACAGAGGATGCACTTGTGTTTAAGCACACACTTGTGCAGTTAGCCAATGTGTCTTTCATTTTGTTTAGATAAATTGCAGTCATGTAAATAACAAAAGTCCTCTCTATTTTTCTGCAAGTCTATAGTTGGAGCTCCTACAAATGGGAACACAATCGAATTTTTAAGTTTTACTATCCTCTCATAGTTACTAAGATAAAAATCGTACGCAATGATTATATAAGAAAACTAATGTAGGTACTAAAAACTAAAGACTGAGACTAAAGACTACTAAAAGTAAGAACACATCTGTACAGTTATCTGCTACGATAAATTCTTATACAAAGTATAGTCATAATATGTTGCTTGCTCTGACGAGCATCATATACATCATATATTTCATCATATACATCATATATGATTGCGCATGTTACATAAGATATATATTTATAAATGAATATTAATGACGTCATTAATATGTTGTACGATAATCATTTCCTGTACTTTATTTTAGTGGAATTGTATTTGTGGGCTTCCTTACAAAAACCACCTTAAAAGTAATAATAATAAATTATTATTATTATATTACTACTATAATAATAAATTACTACCACGGGCCATCAGATAGCTATACATCGCAAGAACCGCCACAGCACAGCTGTCATTTTACGGCAGTATCAAGTAAGCGAGAGGTACCTCCCCGGTCGTGCCGGTCCCATCCGCGGCAACGCTGCATGGCACTGCCCCTTACTCGATTCTCGGTCCGGGTACGATCCCGACTCTATCATCACTAAAGTGGTTTTTCATATTTCATATACACTTTACTTATTAACTTTTCTGTGAAGGAAAGCCTAGTATCAGTTGCGATTCAATCTGATATGCACACAAACACACGCACACGCATACATACACGCACACATCTACACACGCACTCACGCACAAACAATGATTTAATTAATACTATTTAAAACAATAACTATCTACGTTCCGTTTAGAACTGTCTTTCACCTGTGGAATGTTTACAAAAATATTCTTTTCACTAAATATATCTATGTATTGCAATGAAAATCCGCTTATTTTACACCAAAAAATAGTAGCAAGTGTATTCTCCAAACGCCATTCAATCTATTTAGTCAATTAGTCGTAGCATTTACGTCATAAGTCCGAGTCTTAGTCGCCAACGTTATTTACATCACTAAATTGCAGCCATTTTATCGTTTGTAGAATACGAACGATAAAATGGCTGCCTTGTTCTAAATTCGAATCGTGGATATTCCGTTTTGAATTAATGTCTCACATGTTAATATCCTTGACGGAACATGTGTTGTCCAGACCTTTAAACTCGAATTTATCAATCCAACTATAGAAACAATTTAATTAATTCAATTATTAACTAACTACGCGCCGCAGTTTCACTCGCGTAGTAAGGAAACTAATTATTTTTCATATACAACTTGGCCATTTCCTATTCTAGATCTAGAGGAGGACATAAAAAAACATTTTAGGTAGTGCCACGCTGCATGCAGCCGAATTGGGTCGGAATGACCTGGGAGGTACCTCTTACACGAGACCGGCGTAAAGTGACAGCTGTGCTGTCGCGTTTCGTGCGTGTAAGTAGCCGGTGAGCCCTGGAGAGGAGAGGAACACCCAACGCATCTGTATAGAGAATATACAGAGTGTGCGGATGTCTCTGGGCGTCGATATGAAAATGACTCCGATCGCTCGTTTGCTCCCTTATACTATAAAAAATGTTATGTCAGAAAATGTAATCGCCTTACGTGCCACGTCATTGGAATAAAAGAATATAAAAAAACCTAATCAGTTTTTTTATGCGACTTAAAATATATTCAATTGTAGGAAAACCCCTGACATATCACTAGGTTTCCCCTACAACAACTATGCAGTAGTAAAGCGATAAGAACATTGTCAGACATGTTTGTATGTTTTGTCGTGCACATGTTTACTCCATAATTCAAACGAGCTTCTTGATCACCCAATGATTAGTGGCTTCTGACATCGAAATATACCATAAGGGGGCCAACGAGCAGTTGGAGCTATTTTCATGACTACCGACGTCCATTGACATTAGCATAGAAGATATACTGCCTTGCCTCCTTTTCCTCCTCCTCCCCCCTCCATAGGCCACCATTGAACAAGACCATGACTTACTGAAAACCCCTTTTTTATCCATTTGAACAACTTACTGACAGATTATCCAAGATTGAGATTATAATCTTGAGTACCGTTAAAAATACTATTTATAAAAAAAAAATGTTTCATGTTGCATATTCATATATCATTGTGCTCATATGATATAAATATGGCGCATGTGAATACTAACTAGAGTTGGTTAGTGATCGAACGAAAAAACATGACAACATGCGGCGTTACCTCGCTCTGCTCTGAGGCGTTCCATCAGGGGGGAAACAGTGTCATACTACTACAGACAGCCGATTTTTTTTTGTTCACGCAGGGGATTACCTTTACGTATGATACCTAGGAAGATGGGGTGACCCCTAGACCTATGTCGGACTCGACACTTAGTGCAATATCGAGTGAATCGCTATAATTGGAGGTTCCCGGATCTGCAGGCAATCCCTCCTGCAGGCTGGCCTCAGCGAAAGCTCCTTGGGGACTATCCGACTGCCTCTGAACAGTCCCTACAACATCGTCGGAACTGAGCAATGGGGCCAGGTTTCCATCAGTACTCCAAAGGATCACGCCACCAATTTATCCGAAATCGGACCTGTTAATCGTTCCGATTCACGCCGCCGTCTGCTGAACTCTCTGAGGAGGACTCCTCAGCTGAGATCTTAGTCTGGCTTCTCCCCCAAGCCTGTCCATGGTTAACTCTGTCCGACATAGCATTGTAGATCACAGAGCCCCTACCACGGCAAGGTGACAGCATCTTATCAGTTGATGCCTATGTTACTATATTATATTGTGTATATTCATAACTAGCTGTGCCCCGCGGTTTCAACCGCGAAATCCATATAAACTTCAACATCCTATTTCTCCCCCTTAGGTGTTGAATTTCTAAAAATACTTTCTTAGCGGATGCCTACGTCGTAACATCTACCTGGGTGCCAAATTTCAGCTTGATCCGTCCAGTGGTTTGGGCTGTGCGTTGATAGATGGCTATGTTACCTTTGAGTTTTATATATATAGATATATTGTCCCCTTTTGCACAATTTTCATATGATACTTCATTCACGCTCGACTTGCCTTACTGTTCTCTCTACCTATGGCTAACCATAAACCAGAAAACCCAACAGTTCCACCACATTAAGCGGTCAAAGCCGCGAGTCGGAACTAGCTTTACAAACCAATACAAAACGATCTATATATAAAGAACCTTGAAAATCCAGTTAAGAGTCAACTGGATTTTACAACGGAATTTATTAAACTATTATTTCCTTGTTATAAACATACATACATATGTGTACATGTTTCCCGTACGCAAGTGAACGAGGAACTTTGATTAAGCTTCATTATCACGTATGGTTATGGTATTATTATATGGTTATTTGTAAAATACCAGCAAGCAATAGTAAGAGGTAGTGCCACACTGGCGTAGCCAAATTGGGACTACCGGGAAGTATCTCTGACTTAAACAAGATCGGCGTAAAGTGACTGCGCTGTCGCGTTGCGGTGTGTAAGTAGCCGGTGGCCCATGGAGGTGGGAGCAGAAAGGAGGGCAACACATCTGTTTATCTCTATGCGGATGTCGGTAATGAAAATGGCTCCGACTGCTCGTTTGCCTCCCTTATACTGTAAAAAAAAATGCCTAGATAACCTTTTTAAGCGTTTCAGTGCAGATAAGTGTAAGTACAATGCCTTCGAGCAACACTAGCGGCCTGTGACTGCGCGTAAATGCATATTTCCCCGCGCTCCAAAAGCAAGAGATTACCGTTAGCCGCGTCTGCGTCAAACATCTAGATCATGGGTGTTCATCATCATACATACATATCAGTCCGCTGCGATCCTTGTAAATTTTTAAATTTTTCCATTTACACCGTAATTAGAGTTATATTAAATTATCTGGCATAGATTATTAGATTGAAAACTCAGCTCGAGTCAGTCCTGATTATGCAGCAATGCGTCAATGGCACGCTTACAAAGTTGCTCTATTTCTTTTATGGAGCCGCGAGTAGAGCATACCGCAAGTATCCGCAAGGAGGCTATACAGATGCGTGGCCCTCCATTGGCAAACGGTAACTCACCGCACGAAACGCGACAGCACAGCTTAAAGCCGGTATAGTGTAAGCGAGAGGCACTCCAGTCGAGATGCAATTCGGCTGCAATGCAGCTAGTGCCGGATTAAGCTCTGGCAGGGCCTGGCGCTTGGGGACATTGGAGCTGAGAAGGGGGCCCCTTAATGGGTACAAGAAAGCTCCTTAAGTCTTACGGGGCCAGGGGCTGCAGCCTTGCTAAACCCCACTGGATCATCCAGCTCTGAATGCAGTGTGGCACATCTAAATCTAAATCCTCTAAAATAATGGATAGAGCGTGATGATGTTGTGGCGGGAAATCGTTAGCCGGTTTTCCAATGGACGATTTCAATAATTTACGCAAGTCTTGTTTTTCCCTGTCGCCATGTGTAACACGGTATGGAATTTGTTATGTTAATGTCTAGGTACATTATGATAATATTATACATTATTTTTATCTTCGACCGACAGTATCTATGTACTTATTCCTACCCATCGATTTTGGTTTTTGACTGCCTTTGGTTCAGCGGCTGGCATCTGGGAATGGAAATTAACAATTTTTTAGTAAATATTATCATGTATAATCATGTAGGTACCTTAGATATAGTGTCACAGTGATTTACCACTACAGGAATAGGAGAATTAAGTAAGTGGGATAGTTTACAAATTACAAAGCAAGGAGCAACGCTAATATTATTGCTTAACCCAAAATAACAACTCAATGTAACCCTATACACTCCTTATTATATTCTTGACGAGCGATCCATCTCGGCTTTCCCCGTAAATGACTGGACTATAAGAAAGAAACTGTATATGTGTGTCATGACCTATAAACTCCTCAATCCATAAATTACACCTAACAAACATAGTGGCAAAATATATATAAACTTTGAAAATGGTTTTTTAGTTCTTAGTATCCTAAAAATGACAACCTAGTTATTTTTAAACTACAACCAGACATTTTCACTATTAATGTATAGATTATATCTATACTGGCGCCCTGCGGGTTTACCTGCGTCACGCACTTGCTGGGCTTGTATTAGTCGTAGTTTAAGGGTGCACAGTCTTCGATAAATGAGCTATCTAACAAGGATCTATAATTTAAATCAGAGCAGTTGTTTTTTTTTATGATATAGGCAAAGGAGCTGGTGGTTAGTGGTTAGTGGCCAATAAAGATCCGCAAAACTAGGTGTCTTGCAGACGCGTTGCCGGCCTTTAAGAAAGAGAAATGCTCTTTTCTTGAAGATCCCTAAGTCGTATCGGATCGGAAATACCGAAGGAGGCAGCTGGTTCCATAGTACTGTTGTACGCGGTAAAAAATGGCGTTAATACCGCACAGTACTACATTTAGGAATATCGAGATGGTGGGCATGGAACTTTGAGTTCTGTCGCGATGTCCTATGATGTATGATGGAACTCAGCTGCTGGTATCAAGCCGAACAATTCCTCGGAACACTCCCCATTGAAAATACGGTAAACGATGCAGAGGGAACCGACATCTCTCCGTGGGGCCAAGCGATCGAGCTGCCCGGAAATAACAGGGTCATCAACGATTCGAGTCGCTCTACGTTGAATACGGTCAAATGGATCTAGCTGTTTCTTGAGTTTAGCGCGTCAATTCAGCTTTATCTATTGTATAAAAATTCTCGTGTCACAATGTTTGTAAATACCCATACTCCTCCGAAACGGCTCGACCGATTCTCATCAAATTCTCGGACCTACCCGATACGTAGGTTTGAGAATTGGCCAACATCTATTTTTCATCTCGATATTTACACAAGATCGAAACTTACGCGGATGAAACCGCGGAGCGCAGCTAATAATATTATAGTATAGATAAGTAGTCTAGTATAAGTACTCAAGTAATACTAATAAGTAGTCAAGTAAGTCTCGTATAGATAAGATAAGTAGGTATAAGTTGATATTCTTTGTTACAAGGAAATAAAGTAACATATTTATGTGGAAAACACTAAAGGCGGTCACACACAATCAGACGACGAGATACCTGTATATGAGCGCATATTTGTCAATATCACTCTCTATACTAAACTTAAGGAGACCGTCAAGTATCTGTAGGCGCAGATATATTTTGAAGGATAGTTCTATACACAGATAAAATCTTTTAGTATCTGCTTAGTGTGTGACAGCCTTAATCCGTTATTCATTTCACGGTTATTTTGGAATGTCCATTCAAAATGGCGTCATCACCCTGTCAAATTAACCAAAAGGCATTGTTTTCCGTAATTCAATTGCCTAGGCTAGTGTTTTTCAAACTCAGAAAAAAAGAAACCTTCAATATGATCTTGTACACAGCGACCCGAACGAGTTCATACATATAACTATATGGCAAAATGTCAATTAATGTAATTATTAATTAATCATATAAAATAAGCTAATTCGTCGACACACGAACCTCGTTTCAAGTTTACAAGAAAACAATGATCTCTACACCTTAATTTTAACTATAATTTAGTGAAATTAAGATCTGGTTCATTTTAATTACCTATATTTAGTCAATTAAATACAGAATCATACTCAATAGTCAGAAGATGTCCATTGCTGGACATAGACCAGGGTGAACCCCAGTTTGAAATATGCTGTCGTAGGGGCGTGTTAGACGACCTCCAACCTGGTTAACCAAGTTGTAAGTCCACGGGGTTTAGGCGGGGAGCCGCTGGATGCACGTGACTCGTGTCCGTTACCTATGGGGCTCTATGGGAGAGGCCAAGTCCAGCAGTAAACGTCCACCGGCTGAGGATGATAAAAGCCATAAACAATTAATAATGTAAATATATGTTTTTTTTTTATGGTAAGTAAGTCGTTAATAAAACTTAAGGAACTTCCAAGTTCAAATTTTATAGTATCCGTCCTTCCTGCCTAGATTTGATGTATGTGCTGAAAATAAGTGCTTTTTTTTATGGTATAGGGGGCAAACGAGCAGTCGGAGCCATTTTCATGACTACCGACGCCCATAGACATCCGTGTAGACACAGATGCGCTGCCCGCCTTTCTCCTCCCACCTCCATAGGTCACCGGCTACTTACACACTGCACGAAACGCGACAACACAGCTCTCACTTCACGCCGGTCTCGTGTAAGCGAGAGGTACCTCCCCGGTCGTGCCAGTCCAATTCGGCTGCATGCAAGCATGCAGTGCGGCACTACCTCTTACTAA
>LUGF01023799.1:314364-354544 GCA_001625245.1 Calycopis cecrops
TGTAGACACAGATGCGCTGCCCCCCTTTCTCCTCCCACCTCCATAGGCCACCGGCTACTTACACACTGCACGAAACGCGACAACACAGCTCTCACTTCACGCCGGTCTCGTGTAAGCGAGAGGTGCCTCCCCGGTCGTGCCAGTCCAATTCGGCTGCATGCAAGCATGCAGTGCGGCACTACCTCTTACTAAATGTACTTAAGTATTTGTATATTTTCAAGATAGTACTTATAGTTCAATAGTTCATGGTTTTAATGTCTACTTGAGTAACTGGGTTATTAATATCTGATGATTATTTTATTTTGAAAGATTTTCTTTTGATCCGTTACGAAGTAACCTGTGGTCGATATTTGACAAACTACATTGTTAATATATTATTTTATAGTCATTCTGTATGTTAAAAAAATGTTTGATTTCGTTTGCGCGACAATCTAAAGAACAGAGGCCAGAACAAGGCCAAGACGCCATGTTTAAACAACTTTAAGTTGCGTAAATGGCTTTAAAATATTTTTTCTTTGCGTATTTTTTCTATGACATTGGAAAAAGTTTCGCTAAGTTTTATAAAACTTACGAACGATAATTTTATTTTTTTTATATAATTCGAAAAGAGAGCACCAAGTCAATGATATGTGATAAAATATATATAACCTTATTAATAAACTTTTTATAGGTCTCGATATATTTTTAGACTTCAATCTTAAGGTGAATGATTGTAACAGATGCAGGATTTTATTTTATAGAGTTTATTCAATCATTTAAATGCTATGATGTTGTATGTTCAATTTAATATTATAATTGATATAAGTTTACCTACAATACATAAGTATTTAGGCAAAAAAAAATATTTGAATCGCATTTAAGATCAAAGGTTTTGTAGGACAAAAATCAGTTTTACAAAATTGTTTATTTCTATTTTACAAAAATAATAGGCGAACATTTTTCAAATAAATAATAAATTAAGTATTTTACAATACATAATTATGTACTTATATCACAAGTTACTTGAAGTATTTGAGGTAAATGCAATATTTAATTTATTAACTAAACTTAACTAGTTTTAGCCTAGTTGTACTTTAAAAAGTACTATAAATTGCAGTCTGCAATATTTTTGGCATTTTAAATTAAGTTTAATATAAAGTACATAACAAATAACAAATGATGTGCACAGTTCAACATAACTGTACTTAATTAAATCTAAGTCTTCCTTGGAATTGCACTTTGGAATAAGTTCACATACAATTTGAACACTAATGGACGAATCCCTGATATCTTTTCATCACATAATACTGTTTCTGTCAGGGAAACTGGAATCACAAGAACTATCAGCACGGCAGACAGAACATGCCATATCTTCTGTACCCGACTGCGCAAAGCTTGTTGTTGTTGCCAAACATGCTATGCGTTTGGCACTTGCTTCTCACAACCTTGTTCGGTTTCTGCATGTCCCCGTTGTACTTCTTCTGATCCGACTTGGACCTCTTCTTCCTGTTGTTGTCGCAGTTGCAGACCGCGGGCGACAGCTCCCCGGGTACGACGGGGTATGATGTGGTCTCCAAGCTCGGCTTGGCGAGGAAGAGCCTCAGCTGCTCGATGTCGTTGTTGATCTGGTCGCACGTGCAGGGCTCCTCGGCCGCGACGAGGGCGAGCACGAGCGAGAGGCATACGATCTTGAACATGTTGTCGGCTCGGATGTGGAATGGTAATTGACTGCTGCGACCCGCTGCGCTGCCTTTAAATATGATGCAGTGACTCACCGGGTTCCCATGATGACGTGTTTTGATTAGTTACGTAGGATTTGATATCTTGCGTACGCGCTCTATTAATTTTATTTTAGAATACGTTTTATATGCAATAGTACAGCTATAAGGAAAATATATTGTAATTTAATAGTGATTATTAATTTATTACGCAATATATTTTTTATTTGTGTAAATATACATTATTAATCTTATAATATACATTTTCACGTGATTTAAGTCGCGTGGAATTTGAAAATATATTTTTAAATTTTTTTTTTTAAATTTTTTAATAAATCAAGCTAAGTTACTTTATTACGTTAGCTCAAATATACCTGATTACAAAACATGCAAGTCCTGTCGAGCTGTTTCAGACATTAGCCGCAACACACACACACACACACACACATGATACACACAAAAAATTATATTTTGGTATAAGTACCGATGCACTCAGATTGATATAATTATATAGCGTGGGAGATATTGCGATTGCTTGAGGAAAACCCTTTCTTTTGCGTTCGAACGACTTCAGTCAGAAAACAAGTAGACCTGGAAGCGGCGATTATGGAGCAGTTCTTGAAGAGCTGTTTGCCACAGCTCTTCAAGAACTGTTCAAGAACTCTTCAGGAGACTGAACAAAAGTGGTCTACGAACCAATACCGATACTGTTTTGTTAGCTATGTAGGGATACATCTAAAATACCGGTGTGCCAAGGGACATCAAAATCTAACCCGGCAGATTTAAGAAAAATACTACAATAGAATCCGTGTTTTGACACATATATGTTTAGAAAAAAGACATTTTACTAACTATATTTAGTGGCTATCTGATGTGTTCAATAGCTATAAAAAGTTTACTACGTAAGGAAAGAGGTTTGTCCAGTAGAACAACAAAAAAAAATATAAGGAACTAAACATTACCCTTTAATACCGTGGTCTCTAAGGGCAGTGTCTATCTGTTATTATTATCTTGGTAATTTAACGAAAAAAATATGTTAAGAGTCTAGCTGCGCTCCGCGGTTTCACCTGCGTAAGTTTCGACCCCGTGGAAATATCGAGATGAAACATAGATGTTGGCCGAATCACATACCCCCCCCATATGCACAGGGAATGTCATGAGAATCGGTCTAGCCGTTTCCGAGGAGGTAACTAACACTGTGACACGAGAATTATTAGTACATAATTTATATAGAGATATAGATAAGTTTTCATTGCTTTTTTATTCCTTGTAGAAAGTCCTTTACTTTAGTAATTAATTAATCCACCAATGGCTTGGCAGCCACCATCACTTATTTTTATCCCGCACCGTCCATGACTCATGTACCCGCGTGGTACGCGCAGCCCTCTTTGAGAAACCCTGGCTTATGCGTTCAACCGAGTAAAAGCTCTTGCCAACTGTGGGTCGTAATATTTTTTTTACATCTTAAGGGGACAAATGAGCAGTTGGGCTAACTACTTACGCATATTAATATATGCAGAATCGTAGCCTTTACCCCATCAAAGGGTTCACTGTACGAAACCCGACAGTATAGCTATCTGACGAGACGTAAGAGTGCCAGTCGTGCCGGTGCAAGTCTATTGCAATGCAGCATGGAAATATCATCACGCCGGCAGAAGAGTGTTGGACGGCTTCCAACGCGGTGGACCGACGACTTGGTTAAGGAGTCCCCTCGCTGGATGCAGGTGGCTCGTGACCGTGAACTTTGGCGCTCTGTGGGGAGGGGGGGNNNNGGGGGGGCGGCTATGTCCAGCTGTGGAAGTCCTGCGGCTGATGACGATGACGATGATGATGATGATGATGATGATGATGATGATGGAGCTATCACTTACCGTGTTTGTTTAACGCATCACGCGAAGCCCCACGGAAGGGTTCAAACACCTGTGGCGCCGGGGACTACTTTGAGGAAATCATTTTTATTATATGACAAAGTGTGGGTGACACCCTTTTATAGTGTCAATAACCGGGTGTACCATTGTAGGCGCTAGACTATTTTAGTATATGGGGGCCAACGAGCAGTCGGAGCCATTTTCGTGACTACCTAAGCGACGCCGCGCCCGCATTGATTTTATACAGATGCGTTGCTCTCCTTTCTCTTCAGTCCATGGGCTACCGGCTACGTACACGCACGAAACGCGACAGCACAGCTGTCACTTTACGTTGGTCTCGTGTAAGAGGTACCTCCCCGGTCGTACCGAGCCAATTCTGCTGCATGCAGCGTGACACCTCTTAAAAGGTGCCCAACCAGACGAGGAGATTTGCTTTAATTTTTTTATAGCAGGCATAAGGGGACAAACCTTTAGATAACACACAGGCATCTGCATAACTGTCATGCAGACGTATTGCCCTCCGTCCCTCCATCCCTCCAGTAGGAGGGACATCGGAAACTCACAAGTCGCATGAGTCGCGTCACATCTCTTTAGACGGTATCACGGTAGCGAGGGGTACTTGCTTGGCCGTGTTAAACCAATTCAGCTGCAATGTAGCATGGCACTACCTGTTACAAAAGTCTATCCTAACTTTAGTCTTCTGTATATTGTATGCTATTAATTGGCTTGTCTTGGATATATATATATATTTTTTTATGATATAGGAGGGCAAACGAGCAGCCGGAGCCATTTTCATGACTACCGACGCCCACAAACATCCGCATAGAGGCTATACAGATGCGCTGCCTTCCTTTCTCCTCCCACATCCATGGGCCACCGGCTACTTACACACCGCACGAAACGCGACAGCACAGCTATCACTTTACGCCAGTCTCGTGTAAGCGAGAGGTACCTCCCCGGTCGTGCCGGCCCAATTCGACTGCATGCAAGCATGCAGTGTGGCACTACCTCTTACCAAAATTCGTAAAGTTTTCAATTTTCTAAATAACAGTTAGTAACAGTTATGAAAGACCTACTTATATGGATTGATAATGCAATAACTGAACCCCATAACTCAAAAATAACCATCAGAATTCACTAGTGTTATTGGTGCGCGACCCAGACACGCCCTAGGTCATAAAAAAGGTACTTAAAACAGCATTACATTCCTATTTATAGGTCACAATAAAATATAACAATTAAATAGGTGTGTTTTGTTATTAATATTACAATAATTGTTATTAACTATGTACATACAAGTGTTGCCGCGAATGTTCCCCCTGGCAATACTTACTTAATTAAACTATATCACAAATTAAATACTAATACTTAGTAATTAGTAATTATTGTGATGGCATTTTGTCTAGGGCTCCTAAGAGGTGTTTCAGACCTTAAGGTTCAGTAAAAACGCTTTAGCGATCTTAAAGATATTTCAAATTTGAAAAATGTTTTCGGCTACTAAAGCTTGAGATTCGTTATATTAATAAATAGAGTGAGTGAGTGATAACTCCTATCATAATATCTAATATATAAAATTCCTCCGAAACGGGTTGACCGACTCTCATGAAATTTTGTGAGCATATTGAGTAGGTAGGAGAATCGGCCAACATCTATTTTTCATCCCGATATTCTCACGAGATCGAAAGTTACGCGGGTGAAACCGCGGGGCGCAGCTAGTATAATATAATATTATCCATTATTTTAGCTATACGCTAGGTTCATGAGGACTTATTTTAGGTGTAACAATATTCATTATTAAAAATAATTTTACCATTTACGATAACTAGTGGACCCGCGAAGATCGATATTCGATCTAAGTGAAACTCTTTTGTAATTAAAAACTAAATATTATATGAGATTGTAACTAAGGTAAACAATTTATGTAGAATTTTCAACACTTGCAAAAGACACAAACTTCATTGATGAAGTTTGTGTCTCGGAATCTGGTGTTACGGATGTCTATGGGCGTTGGTGTTCACTTTACATCAGGTGACCTAACTGCTCGTTTGTCTCCTATGCTATAAAAAAAAACACGTAATTATTGATGAAGTTTCTGTGTCTTTTGCAAGCGTTGAAAATTTTACATAAATTGTTTACTACATAGATATTCAGTATTTAATTACAAAAAAGTTTCACTTAGATCGAATATAGATCTTCGCGGGGCCACTAGCTCATTTAAAAATCATTTTGTCTTTAAAAATCAATGCCACTTTCAACATCTTCAGGATACTTGTTATTACCTTAAATTGTACCTTACATCGTACCAACGTAGTTTACTTATTTATTTCAAATATTATCCTCCGCCAAAATTAATACCCGTCTACCTCCATAGTTTCCCATCCCTCACGCACACCACCGCGCGGGGAGGCACACTGTTAAACTAATTATTGTGGGGAGAGCCGACCCCTAGATTTTTTCTACAGCCAAGATAAAACCTGTTTAATATGTGTATAGATACGGAGCAGGAAGCTGGGCTTGGTGAAGTTTGAGGCGAATTTATGTGGCTCCGAACAGATATATGGCGGGCGAAAACTACGCTTTACAGATGTACATAATTACAGATAACGTGATCGTGTTATGTATAGGCTGATTATATCGAAATGGCCTATTGGGGGATGTGGTGAAAGTCGGTATCACATTAATTGCGATAGTCTCATAAGCTATAAAAATCGGATCGAAATATCCGATGCGACACATGTTCAATGTTCATTCATAAACAAGCATAAACAATTAAGTTTAATAGCATACTTTTTTTAATAATCCTACTAATATTATAAATGCGAAAGTTTGTAAGGATGTTTGTTACTCTTTCACACAAAAACTACTGAACGGATTTTCATGAAATCTTACAGTAACATAGCTTTCATATCATAATAATATAATAAGTTAAAATTTTGAATCATTTTTGAAGTCCGAAATCCACGCTGGCGAAGCCGCGGGCGGAAGCTAGTATGCATATATTTAATAGTAATTTATTATGTTAATTAAATTACTGTCAATTTCTGGAATACTGTCCATTGCGTGGCGTGGCATTTAAAGAGCAAACTCGTGCTCTTGCACATCGATAAGGAGGAAAAGATAAAATACCACTGAAAGACGTAAAATGCACTGCTAGGACAATAGCGTCCCTTATTTGTCACAAGGAACTTGCAAACTGGCCCCTGGCTGGGTGGAAGGGTATATGACTCATTATTAGACTTAAAATACCAACCTGAAACCACTACCCTAGAAAGGACCTAGAAGGAGAAAAGAGGGTTAAATATCTGTATAACGTCAGTGTGATTGTCTATGCTCCGACTGCTCGATTGCATCTATACTATAAAAACATATTGTCCTCATCATACCTAGTAGCTTGGACACAAGTACGAACCATACAAACACACACAAACAAATGTATGCGTGTACACAAGCCGCGATAAAGATCATCCGACATTCGCGCCTGCCTCATTTTGGATTCGGCGCGGGTAGAATATGAGACCTCCAGGTATTTCCGTTGGCCGAAAATAATATTTTTTTTAATTCGTAGTACGTAATGTTTATACTATGTAAGTTGGGGAAACACCGAGCACGCTAGTTCACTACCTCAACTTCTCTACTCGGGTGTGCATTCCACTTATCTTGAACCGCATTTAAGGAAGAGGTAGAGCTACACTGCATGCTTGCATGCAAACGAATTGGGCCGGCACGACCGGGGAAGTACCTCTCGCTTACACGAGACCGGCGTAAAGTGGCAGCTGTGCTGTCGCGTTTCGTGCGGTGTGTAAGTAGCTGGTGGCCCACGGAGGTGGGAGGAGAAAGGAGGGCAGCGCATCTGTATAGCCTCTATACCAATGTCTATGGGCGTCGGTAGTCATGAAAATGGCTCCCACTGCTCGTTTGCCCCCCCATAAAAAAGCAAGACGTCCAGGTTGAAATGAAAATTGAAAAACAAATCCAGATCAAGGAATCGAACTCACACCGATTGTTCAGCAATTCCATCATTTTATCAACTGAGCTGTCGGGACTTAAGGATGAAACAATGATTCTGTGTAGAGAGAGATCATTTAGTTATGACTAATCCGTAATACTAGTAACTGCTGACTAATCGCTTGTGGTGACATTGACCCTAGTTATGGTAATGTACCTTACATAAGAGACCCCTTGCGATGTCTCCTGTATAATATGTTAGTCATGGATACTAAGCCATCATAGCTATCTGATCCTGCTTCCTATTTGTCTCATACACATCATATAATAGAAATAGATTAGGGAGCAAAAGAGCAGTCGGTGACATTTTCATTTCTACCGACGCCCATAGACATCCGTATAGAGATTAAATACATACGTGGCCCTCCTTCCTCAGGAAGAGGCTCCTTGGGCCACCGTCTACTTAGGAATATTCTAAGGGCGTCAGTCATGAAAATGGCTCCGATTTCTCGCTCGCCCCATTATAGGCACTTTAAAAAAAATCCGGGGAATTTCCTTCCGTTGACGTTAAAATTAGTCACAATTGTAAAGTTTTCTCGAGCCAGACGTCTAGACAGGTTCTGCAACTCTTACTGCACCGGAAATGTCTGCTAAAGTATGTGTTCGGCCCTGCGCCCTGCGAGGGACACGTGAAAAGAAACCTTATTGTGTACTCAAAGTAAACTCATATTCGAACTATTTACTCCGAGTGTTAAACTGGAATCTGTCAAAGTCGTTTATTCATATTATTTATTCGATTGTTTAAATAAGGAATTTGACACATTCTAGTCTAAACTTAATCTATGTTTATTATTAGGGCTACAGCTAACAAACTTTTATTCTCTCTCGGGAATGCATTTAGGCGTGATTTCAGGCCGGGGAGGTTCTAGAAGGTATGTGGGACTCGGGAGTCGCTAGATGGATCCCCGTACCCACTAAACTCCAGCGGTGTTCCGTCTTCTCCGCGAGTGGTGGAGCCACGGGAACGCGGTGGCAAACAACCGCGACTCCACAGCGGGTACCCTTAAGGGTTCTGCTCTGAGGAGTTATAATCCCCTCCTTCCTACGTTGAGGTGTTCTGAAACACGCAGCACACCGACAACTCGGTTCTTACTGTGCGGACGATGACTTCCCCTCATCATCCTACGACCCTTCCTATGGTTGCAGGTTTCGGAACCTACGCCTCGGACCACTCAAAGGCTGGCTGTTCGCCTCTCTTCTACGCTCCTCCGCCTCTTTGCAACGCATGACGCTTTTAGCAAAGGAGTCAGCTACAGACCAAACCTTCACTACCAAGCACAGCACGTATTAGTGCTGGCAGTGTGAGGTTAGCGCCTATGACGCTGGTAAGAGTAGCTCTTTCTTCTTCCCAGGCAGGACACACACTCAGAGTGTGACCAGCCGTATCGCGAACGTCGCTACAATGATGGCAGGACGGTGTCAGCTGCCGACTTACTGCCGTCTACCTCACACAGATAACGGTCGAAGCAACCGTGCCCCGTGAGAATCTGCGTGGGGTGACAGGGGACAAACAACTACAGCTAATATTCGCCCCTTAAGTCAGCCTTTAGGCGATTCAATTGAAATATTTTGTAATTATACACGAAAGAAAACTAAAAATAAAACGCCACTATAAAGTGAGGAATTAAAAAGTAAAAAGAAAATTAAATTTTTACTATTAGTTTTATTAAATCTAAATAAAGTATTAAACTTTATTTAAGTTAATATCTTAACATGGAACTATTTGTTAGTTAGTTGTAGAACACAAGCAAACGCCCACTAACATCGGCATTTACGGTTACGCAGATACATTTCAAACTACCCCCCAAAAGAATCGACATACGTAAAATAAAGTCCATCTTGAAATTGTAATTTATGTGCACGTAAAGCTGAACGCCGATTTATATTCGGAGTGCATGCATATTTATGAAGGGTCATGCATGCGATTAATCAAGATCGGGAGTATTGAGTAACACCTCGCACAATGACTACGGGTTTCGATTGATGAGATATCGATTATTTCTATTTTGCTACGCTTTATTGGTGTAAAGAAATTCTTTGTAGATGGCTAAGATAGCAGCCATGATAAAAGATCGAACGTGAGTAAGATTGAGCTTGAATAAGAGATATTTGCATAGGTTTAGCGGAACATATCGTTGCTTATATTTTATAGTCTTTTTATTTACCCACGTGCAAAAAGGAACTTTTCTTGATCAATGACCGAGTTTCGTTAACAGGTACTATGCTTTGTAAGTCCTTTTTTTGTTGACCCAGGATAATACATTTCCATAGTATGATATCTAGGAGTCCGGTTGGCTTCTAGACCTGTGTCGGACTCGACACTTAGTGCAATTCCGACTAAATCCCTGAGGATGCCTTCAGCCCTTTTAATTGGTCACGAATCTACAGGCAACAGGATGCCTTCAGTTGTCTGGCCACGGCGAAAAGGTCAGACTTCTCCTCCTTGGGGACTGTCCGGCTGCCCTTAAACAGTCCCTATGCAGGTCTGTGCAGGTCAGGTTCTGATCCTGACTCCTGGCCCCAATACTCCAAAGGAGCACGCTGACACACTTTGTTTGTCCGACATCGAACCCGTATTCGTCCCAACAAATGCCACCGACTGCTCATTTAGAGGGACGGGTGGAGGACCCCTAAGAAAGAGACCACTTAGAGATTTACAGCAAATCGATAATTGAGTAATACTCGTCTTCCTAAATCTAAAATTTAAAAAAACGTAATTCCGTTTCTTTTCAACTTTTAGAAACAACCATTGACTCTTAATTGAATGTTTTAATTCGTGACCCATATCTTATCTTTATATATTACTAGCTTCCGCACGCGGCTTCGCCCGCATGGATTTCGGACTTTAAAAAGGATTCAAAATTTTAACTTATTATGTTATTCTGATAAGAAAGCTCTATTACTGTAAAGTTTCATGAAAATCCGTTCAGTAGTTTTTGTGTGAAAGAGTTACAAACATCCTTACAAACTTTCGCATTTATAATATTAGTAGGATTTAAAAAGCTCGACGTTTCGGAAGCTTTGCAGCAACCACGGTCGCGGGTGGATGTGGTTTTGTAACGAGTTAACTAAGACATCATTAAGTATTTTTAATGCTTAATTAACTTAAATCAAAACGTTCTCACATATATACAATAAGCTTTTTCTATTGTCAAGTATCGCTTGAAATTTGGATACTTTTCGATTTGATTTTTTTTTAACTTACGATCAATTACATTTTAACATCTCCATCTATATTGCACTCAAAGTTAATCGACAATTTGCCTCGATGACAAGCGCGCGGATGTAATATCTATTTGACATCATGCAGGCCCCTTCCCTTTGACGATGTCATAAAACTTCATGGCCCTACAGCTTATATAACGTTTTTATATGTCAAAGTTTTAATTTTATAGAGCCCCTAAAAGGAATCCAAGGCCTTTCATGGCGAATGTAATATTATTTTCGCGTTTAAAATCATTAACACCAATCCCACCACCATATGAGATTCATAGCCAGGAAGAGAGAGTTTTAAAATCATTAATACATACTCCATGAAAGTCTAATATTAATATTTTACATTTAAGTTCGCATGATCGAGTAAGAGGTAGTGCCACGCTGCATGCATGCATCCGAATTGGACCTGCAACACCGGAGAGGTACCTCTCGCTTACACGATACTTGCGTAAAGTGACAGCTGTGCTGTCGAGTTTCGTGCGGTGTCTAAGTAGCCGGTAGCCCATGGGAAGGGAATAGGAAGGAGGGCAGCGCATCTGCGGTTATGCGGATGTCTATGGGCGTCGGAAGTCATGAAAATGGCTCCGACTACTCATTTACTGCATGCAAATGCATAGCTTGTGCTATACTTTTTATGTGCTCTAAAGAAAACCAGGAAAAAAAACAACACATTTATAAATATTATTGAGGGTATTTCCGCATAATCTTCTAGTCGAGTTGATCCCAAAAATAATGTACACGGAACTCTTAAACAGAAGGGGCAGCAACAGCCCCTTGGGGACACCAGATGGTATTTGTCTTATATTACCAGAGGTAAGATTTAGGAACGATTACAAATGGCTCAAAGTATTCTTACATAGTAGCCCAGTGGCCCGTGAAGGTGGGAGGAGGGCAAGGCACCTGCAAAACATCTGTGCGGATGTCTATGGGCGTCGGTAGTCATGGAAATGGCTCCGACTGCTAGTTTGCCCTCTTATACTACAAGGTAGGTAGGGCTAAAAAAAGTAGATACAGAGTTCTAACAGTATTTCTCTAAGATATGCAAATTAATAACAGTAGACGGTTAAGTTATTTCATTTGGAATGATTTGACGTCAGGAAATAAGGTCAGATCACGCCAATTTAATAGATATCAACCCCACATTCTTGAGATAAAATCGCTTATACTAATACGATAAATGAGATTTTTTTACGTTCCTTATTATTTGACGCATCCAAATTTGGCGAAGATGTAGATTACAATATGGTATAACATAGAAATACTCTTCAACCTAAAAAAAAACGTTATTTTTTTTAGTTTATGGACGCAAACGATCAGTCGGGGTTATTTTCATGACTAACGAGCAACGACGCCCGTAGACATCCGCATAGAGGTTATACACACCGCACGAAACGCGATAGCACAGTTGTCACTTTACCGAGAGGCACCTCCCCGGTCGTGCTAGCCCAATTCGGCTACATGCATGCAGCGTGGTGCCTCTTACTAAATGCTATTCATTGGAACAGATTATGCTCGTAATGAAGTACTTGTTAAGTTGACGCGAATATTACACATTACAATAAAACAACTTTAAGGGATTTTATCGAGGTTTATTTCATTATTTTATCGCCGTTTATTTCATTATTTTATCGCGGTTTATTCCATTATTTTACATATCCGATGTTTCAAAAGCTTTACAGCAACCATAGACACGGGTGGACTCATAAAATAATCGTCGTCGTCGGGCTTGTAAGTTAATGAAATAAACCGCGATAAAATTCGTGGAAGTTATTTTATTGTAAACATTACATTCGTGTAAACCATAGGGCATAGCTAGTTAATTATGAAATAGCAAATAAATTAGAAGCCATTACGGCTTCAATAATTTCACGTATGCGGCCAATAATTAGACATCTTGGAAGCATTGAAACCATTTCCACATATCGATTCTTTCCACCCCCCCATACATGTCGCGAAATTATCGAAATCCAACAAAAACATCCAACCGAAACTCGCAAGAAAACTAATAACCAGACGCACACAGGCGCGGAACACACACACGCGTACGCCGGTCACGTACGTCCAGCACGCACACACCAGCGCCGCCTAATTATATACGTCTACAGAAAATAAAGATCGGGGAAAAATTTTACAAGAACAAGTGAGCCGGACGTGGGGTGGGGGCGTTGACCGCTCCGTCATTACCCCCCTCCCCCTGTGGGGGCTAGTTCCTCCCTGGATGTTTAATAATATGAAGAATTGGAGATAATTTGCGCGAAACTAAATAAGAAACGCCGGCCGAAAATTGAAAGGTCGAGTGGGATGGGCTGTGTTGTTGTCTCTCTCGTTAGGGTAGATCCAGAAGGAAGTTTACACTTGCATATTATATCTCCGTCTTATTTACCAATAAGATACTATCGTATTTATATGTTTCCCTAACGTTATACATTCATCATATTTATATTTTAAGCGCTATTGTCGCATTGCAGACTTATCAGGTTTGCTTCTGTTTTCTCACTTACATTTAAGTTAACTATGGATTTTATCCATTGCTTGCTTTTGATGGAAGAAATAACTGAACTTGACCTGTTCAATATTTTACATATCTATCAATTATTACGGTGGACGAAAATGAGCAACCACATTGGCTAATGGTAAGTGAACTATATTGGGGTTCATTGATAGAGGGCTATGTCCAGTGATGTACCGATAAAAATCATCATCAGTATTATGATGATAAGCTGATAACTGATATTGTAATTTTTTAGGATTCTAGGATTTCTAGGACTCATATACCCCACGGAACTCCTTTTGATGGTGGTGGTGGTAAGAGGTCACATTATGAGAGAGCCATTTCCGGCCTCGCGGCGCGTCCGTATGCAATTTCAGTGTGTGCACAACTTTATTCTTCTTCTCTTCTAAAGTGTTCTTCTTTACTAAAAACGATTGTAAGCAGATACAATAATCGTCATATTGTACATTTCCCATAATGTATGTATACGAAAAAGTATAATGTTTTTTATATGCCATAATATCTTTGATATTTTTTATACGAGTAATCATTTAGTTGGTTCAAATAAAGAGGAAAACATTAATAAATGTAACAACAATAACTAACGTTATGCGATATTCCTATTTATATATCGATTTCAACAATTTGGTTTTCCTAAATTATGTTGCTTTTGTGATAATTTGCATGACTTAATTCGCCCGTGGTTAAAATGTAAAACTAATTGTTAAGAATATGAACTTTCATCAACAATAAGTAACTTTTTAAAGCATATATATTTTTAGGGTTCCGTATCTCAAAGAGAAAAAACGGAACCCTTATAGGATCGCTTTGTTGTCCGTCTGACCTTCGTATTTGACAAAAATTTCAGCTTAATCCCTTCACGCGTTTTAGAGAAAAAGGTCTTGAAAACCATGCATTATGTTTGGAATGTTCTTCCCATTCATACGGAACCCTCGGTGTGCGAGTCGGACTCGCACTTGGCCGGTTTTTTTAACAGTAATTCATTTATTCAAGTACAAATATTATTATATTTTTATTTTACCGTTTAATGACAAAACTTTTTACAGTAAGTATTTTAGATGTAGGATAAGATGCCCATGGTGAACAAATCTCTTCATTTTTATCATTAAACTAAAAAAATTAATAGTCATCTTAGTGAAATCTTGAAAAAAGAGTTATGGATGTAGAGTTCAAATAAAATGTCAATGTTTATTGGGCTATTTGTTTTTGTTATATTTTTACATGATTTTTATTGACTTAACAAATAATATTGATGTATTTTTTTATAAGTAAAAGTTAGAATTATTTTTTAAGTGAGATATTTTAAGAATAATCATCAATTTAAAGTACTTAACTACAGAGCAAGTGGATTAAATAAAACAGTTTTACAATAAGCGATTCTTGACGATAGCCACAAGACAAACATCAAATATTTAGGGCAGGACGCTCGTATTCACTCCCGGTGTCCTCAGCTGCGGGCACATACGTCCCCCAAGGCGTCTTACTGTCAGCTCGTATGGCCCTCTCGCTTATGAAATATAAATTGCTAAAGTAATAAGAATAGGGATGGGCATTAGCGCTGTCGTGGGGATCAGCCGCTGGGCTTTAGTCTGTTTCTAATAGGTAACTGTGAAGTGTTGTGTTTGGGAGAGTACGATTGGAGTGCTGAAGAAAGAGGTAGCACAATTAGAGTCTTTAGTTAGGAGATCTAACAGGCTTAGGAAATTTAGTTCATTTAGACTTAGATTAGTTCTTGTAAGAACGTGGTTATAACCACATTTAGAAGTTTCAACCCTCCCAGTTTGATCAAGTTACGATTCTGTGAAAGAATTGAGATAAAAGTGCCAACTTGATGCAGGAAATCTTTTTCACCAATCAGAACTTTCGTAAGTTCGACCACAGACACAGTGACACTAGATTTTATTTCTATTAGATAAAATTATGACAGTTTACAAACCGATTAGCTACAGGGTTGGGACGTATATGAAGAATAGGCCTGGCATATTATCCTACAATTTCTTACGTAACTACGTAAAAGGACATACATTTACAAAAGATGTAACAAATAAAAACGAGTAAAAAAAGCTTTCAGTTTTAGGCCATAGCTTGAAATCTGGTACCAATGTAGAAATGGTAGAAATGTTGCAAAAAGTGTGCGCTTTTAATTAATAACGTAAGATTGATTTGATTGAAAAAATTTAAGTGTTCTTACTCATAAGTACATACTCCAATCATTACAGACATAAAAGATCTATCTTAAAGTAATCTTTATTCCTATGTTCGATCTTTTCTTCTCTAATATAATAGTGTTATAGTTAAAAGTCGAAACCTTATACTTATAGATTGTAGTTTCAATAATTATTGGACGATAGCTGCACCTAAAAAAAAGTGTGTGCTTTAGACCACACAACTGAAGTAAAACTTAATTATTGATTTAATACACAAATTATTTCACGTACTTACAATGATTATTAACACATATGTCATATGATATTTATTATTTAATTACAAAAAAGTATCACTTAAATCGAGTTTGAATGACAACTTCCATCGAGGCAATCGCCCGATGTGTGATTTTTTGTAACGCTCTCGCCAGCTCAATAATATAAGCTAATATAAACTAATCCCCACGTCAATCGCACGTATAGAAGTTTTACCTCAATAAGATAGCCGAAATAACATACAACATAAACTTCACACAAAAAAATATATTACCTGGGTCTTTAGGATCTCTTAAACATAGGGAAGTAATACACCAGTATTGTTCAGGGAATTCCAAACTATGATACTAGTTGTAGGCGTGGTACAATAGGGAAAACATCCTATTTACTGATATGTGAGGCAGTGACGTCACTTGTAGAGTGAGGAGCCTGTGGACGACCAACGCCCATAGACGTCAGCTAATTGTTATGCAGTGCTCTTCTTTCCTTGTACTCGGAATCCACAAACAGCACATCCCTATCACAGCCAACACTTTCAAACCCGCATCTTGTGAGATACCTATTACCTAACCAGTCGCGCGAGCCCGATTCAGCCGCAATGCATCAACAGCGTCTCTAACATTCGTCTGTTTGATTCTACTTTGCGCCTGTTTTTTATGTAATAAAGTGCAAAGGAGCAGGTGAATTGTGACTACCGCCGCCCATAGTCGTCCGCAAAACCAGGTGTCTTCCAGACGCGTTGCCGGCCGGGTCTGTGACAAATAACGACAGACACATGTGTACTAAAAGACCGCGGGTACATTACACAAAATATGTCACACAGTACTCCCGATGTGACGCACATTATAAAACTGCGTCACTATATATGGATTGACGCATGTTATTTGACATAAACAGCACTAATCAGCACTGTATGTCACTATTCGGAAATATCTGCTTGTTCATATATAGAATAGAAACAAGGATAATTGTTGTGAAAAAACGGGCCAAGTGCGAGTCGAACTCGCACAATCATTCCGAACAATAAGGAGGCAAGAGCACCACAACTTGTTTAAATTAAATTATATTTGTACTCTGTATGAGATGAACAATATATACATATAGCCTTGTTGTTTTTTAGTAATCTATTTATTTATGTATTCCAAACTATCAGATCTATTAATTTATTTATATTTTAAGATCGGCAAAATTGTTGAATCTTAGTCTACAAGAAGTACTCTTTATTCTAAAGGCTAGAATAAACCTACTAGGTGGCAAATACATTAATGACTTATTATAGAATATTATTGCCATAGACACCAATAGCATAAAAAGTAGGAGTTTAAAAATTTATAAACTGTCATGCGTCATTAAGCCGAATGACATTTGATTTTGACATTTAGTTTGACAAATAGGTCAGTGTATCCCTCCGAACCTCCAAACACTTCGCTTTCAAATTATTTTACACAAAAATCCCGCCCATTTCGTATGCATACTTGTAATACTTTATTATTCCCAATAAATTTATATTAACTAATGTTTTTTTCTTTTTTATGGGATAACGGGGCATGCGCGTAATCAGAACCATTTTCATGACTACCGGCGCCCATAGACATCCGCATAGAGGTTATACAGATGTTCCCCTTCCTCCTCCTCCCTCTATAGGCCACCGGCTAGTTACACACCGCACGAAACGCGACAGTACAGGCTGTACGTTACGTTACCCTGGCTGTACTGTACAGCTGTCACTTTAAGGCAGTTTCGCTTAAGCGAGCGATTTTTGTAGTAAACTTAATACTTACTTACAAGGTGACCGAATTCAGTAAAGTAGCTTAATGGTGTGCGATATAATCTGTGTAAGTGATTTTATAATGATAGTTAACTTCAATAAGCTAACTTAGCTGTAAATAGCAAAAGATAAGTACAAAAGTGACGTCACTCGACTTACAGATTCAATGAAAGCGATTTATCGATTTAAGAATTAGTAATCGGCGTAGGCTTGCTGCAGGGATGAAAATGAAAAATAAAATCTATTAAATTTGAGTCAATTGTGAAGATGAATTTGACTTATAATCGATTAAATGCGAGTCAACTGTAAAGATTAATTTTACTTGAGATCGATTAAATGCGAGTTAACTGTAAAGAATAATTTTACAGAAAATCTATTAAATCCGAGTCAACTGTAAAGATTAATTTTACATAAAATCTATTAAATGCGACTCAACAGTGCCTTGCAATCTGGCGAAACGTTAAGGAAAGCGTTATAAAAAAGTGAATCAACGTTTTGAAATCAAATGACTAAGCGCGCCGAAAATGTTGATTTTATCGTTTGGTTTTTACGCGGCAAATGTCTGGGGAGAAGAGATATGATTGTACCTTGACCACGGAGTATATTTGAGGTTATAAAGGGTCCCCACTTCTATAAGTAGCTCCGATCCACACTGTTAGGCTCTAGATTTATTGCTCTTATTTAATTGTATCTTACAAATTGGGTCCAACTTTAAAACGTAATTTCACATCTCAGTTTAAGACCCTTAAAAGATATAAGTGAATTGAACGATGAAATTAAATTCTCTCAAACTTGCATTTAATAATAGCACAATCTTCAATTTTAACCCTAAATTGTTAAGAATGATTGTAATTTTGCATATTTTTAAAATTAACCCTAATAACTTTCTAAATTTTAACTAAATTCTTAATTTGCGCAATATATTTGTTCGTCTTTTTAAATAGCAGCTGCCTGGATGCAAATGACCAATCATTATTAGAACGTTCTGGACTCTGGTACTCAGCCCATCGCGTTATGTCGAACTGTCCTGTACCCTTATTATTAAGGGGGTTTATGTAAGATTTACCATAAGCCTATCAAACAACGGAACCGATGTGTGTAGATCAGTGGTCCCCAACCAGCGGTCCGTGGACCACCAGTGGCCAGCAGAAGCCAAAATATGGCCCGCGAATTATTTTAAATGAGTGGGAAGAGTCCCTGCTCTCGGGAACGATATAAAAGTGGTCCTTGGCCAAGAAAACGTTGGGAACCCTTAGTGTAGATCCATGAAATATCTAGTTACTTACATAAAGTATTTAGTTATACCAGCTGACTGGGCCACGCGTTGCTGTGGATAAAAACAATATCTCGGCCATCATCGAGACAAAATACAGTCTACAATTTTATGTTAGACAAAGTTATGTGCAAAACTTGATTCAAATCCGTTCAATAGTTTGAGTCCATCGAGGACAAACAATATGAAGTAATTTATTTAATAAGACTAGCGGAATGCAACTTCGTTTACGTGAATTCGTTTTTTCACCGCAGTCGGTTAAAAAGTAGTCTATAGCCTTCCTTGCTAAATAGGCTAACTAATACTGACAGAGTTTTTCAAATCGGACCAGAAGTTCCCGAGAGTAGCGCGTACAAACAAACAAACCAAAAAACAAACTCTTCAGCTTTATATTATTAGTATAGATTATTAGCACAGTACAAGTTTACACTGTTGTTAGTGTAGACAGGGGTTCATTAAAGGTCAGCAGTAGACTGATGAAGACTGATGATGATGATGAGCGCGTTTCCTAACGTTTATTAATCACGTACGTTCAATAAATCAGGGCAAAATTTTCAAGATTCAGTTTCAGTGATAAATTTCCGAACTTCTTCTTTAGTGTTACAAATTTGAAAAACCTTAATAATTCTCTGATTGATGTGAGTTAGTAGAGTAGAGGTAGCATTTATTTATTGAGGTCAAGTACCTAATGTGACTTTAAACCTAAAAATTTAGTAAGAGGTAATGCCACGCCGCAGCCGAATTGGGTCAGGGACCAGGGTATCTCTCGCTTACATGATACCAAAGGTATCATCGGTAGTGATGAAAATGGCTCCGACTATTCGTTTGCCCCCTGAAAAAATTCAAGGGGCAGCTCACTCAGCACTCTACACAGTATGGAAATGCATTATATAGTAATTTTAAAACACACTTATACACAATACTAGCAATAGCTAAATCAAAATATATTTGTATCGCGTACTTCCGTAAACGCTTCGGCCGATGTTCATAGTTAAAGTCGTCCGTCCGTCCGTCGACAAATAAATTGCGAGGGACGAGACAAGACGGATGGACAGGGGTGCCGCGACAAATACAAGTGCGCTGTTTACAACCCGTTGTTATGGCGCGTTCACACTGGACGCGGTGACGTTGCGATTTTTGGAAAAGTACGACACTAATATACTACGTCCTTGTCACATTAACCAGAACTAAAAGAACTAAAGAAACTAAAAGAAACGAACTAGCGATGAACAAGGAATTTTAATTTAGGAATACAGGAAGTATTAGTAGTAGTAGTTAGTACACATCCTCCTACTAATATGAAAGGTTGTATTATCATCATCATCATCAGTCGGAAGACGTCCACTGTTAAACATAGTCCCTTATAGAGCGCTATAAGTCACCGTCACGAGCCACTTGCATCTTGCATGATTGGATGAAATTTAACACGAACATCCTACTAAATGTTGTAAGTTTGTTTGTTTGTTACTCCTTTACGCAAAAACTGCTGAACCGATTTTCATGAAATTTGGCACACACATAGAGAGTTACTTGGATTAACACATAGGATAGTTTTTATCCGGAAAAAATGTTCCCATGGGATGCCATGGGATGATTTCATTGAAATTTAAGCGGGTAAAACCGCGGAGCGCAGTTAGTAGATTATAATCTAGAATAACAAGATATGTCATTATCATATATTAGTTTCCTTGGGATACGCTTTATGTAGGCGAAACAGCGTCACATCTAGCTTTTTAATAAATCCTTGATAACTCTTTCCTTCTAAGGCACGTAAAAAGCAATAACATTATTTGATGTCGACGTCGCGTCGTTTGACGTAATCACACATCGATGTAGGAGTATTTCTTGTTTGCCATGACATATAAGCAAAAGTACGCAATGGCTACAATTTGAGTGATGTATTGAGGTTTTAGTTTATTTATATTAAGTTCATCTGATACAGTATGATAATAGTAATCATCATCATAAGGCAAATAAAGAAGACTGTTAGAATTGCTCGTTAGCCTCCTATGCTTTAAAGAAAAATAAGCAGTAGAGCTACTGGTTTCTGATAAGGCAGGCACACAAAACGAATAATCTAGTCGTCACTGCCTGCCAAAGTTAATGGCACTACAATTATGCCATTATACGTACAGATTAATAAAAATATTTCCGGGGTCGCTTCCCGTGTTGCAGCTCCTTTATTCTGTACAATCGCAATTTCTATAGCTTTATAGTAGCGAGCTATAGGCGAGCCAAAATGATAAGATTGTACGAAATGTGATAATAAAAATACAATTGTGTTGAAATGAATATACGAAGTTAATAAGAAATGCTCAAATTTAACTAGAGATTTACCCGGCGTCACACGGATATCATAAATGTAAAGAAAGCTCTAATAAAGCTTTTCAGTTTTCAGAAAAAAACGGCAACAAAACTTCATAGAATATCAAAATTTTAAGATGAATATATAGTAATTTTTACTACATTTTTGCTCCATTAAATAAATATTAGTAAGTCACCAGCTATACTTTCGCGTTTATTCAAATAACTTTCCCTTTTATTGGCATTTGTTTATCAATAACAATATCTTTGTTTTCTTTATTTGATTTTTTTAATGTTTTTATTATGCACAGTTATCGTCCCGTAGTCACTGGGACAGAAATCTACTTACGTTATCAACATATAAGATTAAAACGTTATGTCTTTACTTTGCCTACATCATATCTGGTTCGTGCAAGGATCAGCAGAGTGCCACCAGATTTTTCCACGCAAAACCGGGCTATGAAGCTAATAGTCAATAAAAAGCAGAGTTGTATACGTAATGAGCCGTGGCTCTCTTCGCATCGGTTCGCGCTCGGCGCCCTTGGATTTCAAAATGGCGTACATTCCGTGCTAATGCCTAATTAGCTACGTATTGAGGAATGTTAAATATTTATAAAACACTAGCTAGGTTACCTACATACCTGAAGTTCGAGAAGCCGTTAGGACATATATATGCCAAAGTTTGCGCACGCCAGCGAAATAATGGCCTCTCCATTTGCAAATAAAAAGTACCTTCCCATTTTATGATATTAGTGTGAAATATTCACTCAGAATTTCATCAACCACGCATTTTTTTGAAGGATTTAAAGGTATCACAAGGTTATGAATTTTACGCGTATGAAAAATCAGACCAAATTGCGATGATTTTTATAGCATAAAGTGGTATGATGCAGGCAGTGGCGTAACCTATAAGGCAAGGCGGCGTTGTCTTGAGTGGCCAGCATTTACAGGTTGAGATTTGAGCTTTTTTATATTGTGAGCCAAAGAGGCCCCATTACATGAATTTACCCCGCCTAAACAATACCTATAGGTGCATATTTTACAACTAGATTAATGATCTTTTACTCAGTAGGTAACCCTCGTAGAAGACGGAAGTAAATGCTCTTCGCATTCGTATGAAGTGGATGAACCCCTTAGTTTCATATGTCAGGATCAAATAAATGGCATGTTCTGTACCGGACCCACGTAGCAAAATTTTTCTATAAAAAGGGGCCCCGCTATATGGTCTTAATATTCACAATGATATCAAGCGCTTCTGAGCAGAATTTGCTACAGGTCCCGTACTTGGTTAATTCGGCACCGGACATATTGTGATTTCTGCTAACGCTTCAGGATAGAGGCATGTAGATACTGGGTCAAAGCAGATCAAATCACTTGTAAAAAAAGGCGGACAGCCATCACTTGATCCATCCCCGTCGCAACCTCTTAAACGCAAAAATCTCGCCGTAACGATGTTTTCCCGATTCCCAATCGAGCGAAACGTTTATTGAATCGAATTTCATCCGACGAAACTATAAAGTCGAGTAAACAGAAACAAAATTACATGACTTTAGACTATGGCACGTCTAGAATAAAGTGTATTGTTGTTTGTGGGAATAAATAAAAACGGAACAGTACGTCACCGAAATAAAATAAAATGAAATAAAAGTGCGCCGAGTTCGGAGCTGGCAGCACACATAGAAGGCGTCCAATTTATAATATTGTTTTCCTTGGGATATATTTTTTCACTAGTGTGGGGTGGGAGGCGGCCCTGCTCCCTCCCAGTTATTATTAAAGACGTATACTCACACATTCTTGGGGAAGCGAGTGTGATTAGATTAATATGGCGGCGTGGGTAGGCCCGTGGTGTGGGTTGTGATTTGGAACCATTAATTGCTAACTATTTGAAACGTTTTGTTTCTTTCCAGTGAGATGGCTATCGATTTTATTGTTAGACCTAAGTCTTACTATTGCTAGAATGTAGATTCGCGCTTTTTATTGCCTAGCAGAATCTACGCAAAAATTTTGTGTTCTTGTTATTTTATAAATTCTCTTTCGTCATCCGCGTACCTGTCACACAGAAGACCCCTCTTCATTTCTCACAAACATCATAGTTGTAACTTTTCAGCGGTGTCATGTGGACAGTGGAGTGGAGTGGAGTGGATGTCAGACATCACACCATCCTCCACCACCACCTCGGTCGGAACGTCTACTCTTGTTAAACAGCTAGCTCCTGTATCTCCGAGTGCACTTGCAATTTTACGACCAAACGGTACCTTAGTAAGCCTTACGATCACATCAATAACACGAAAGCAAACAACACCGCATTGAATCTATAGGTAATAATTAAGAAGCTTTCTCATCACGGCAGTCCTGATTCTTAGACTTCTACTAGAGTAGACAAGACAAGACAAGTAGACAAGACTAGAGTCTTCAAACACTTGTTCAGCCACAATATTCCCCTTGCTGGGTACTATATTGTAGGCATTGTTGGGAATAGCTAGAGATAATGCGAAGAATCAGAAAGAATGGCCTGATAGAATAGAGGTAGAGCTACCTATATTCTATCAGGTAGAGCTACCTCTATTCAAGCAGGCCATTCTCTCTGATTCTACGTATCTCTAGCTATTCCCAACAATGCCTACTATATTGTTCACCGCGCTGATACTGTCCACAGAGCGATTGCTTCCACACTGTTATTGCCCTTCACTTGCCATCTTAATGTCTTCAGACATGGAGCTCAACTACTTCACCCATAGCTTGAGACCTCAGGTGATTGCATAGAAACTACCTACCATACATGTTGTTAAAGCTACAGTGACTGTTGTTTTAATTTAAAACATTAGATGAAATTGTAAAGGGACATAAAAATTAATTACTTTTATCCCGAAAAAAATAATGATTCTCCTGGGATATACTTACACAAGTGAAACCACGAGTCACAGATACACACACACACACTATCACACACAATATACACACACACACACATACGTCACAATGGGTGTCATCATCATGATTGACGTCATCATTCATCATCAGCATGAGTGAGCCAAACCACTAACAACTAAGACTTATGCAAGAGGTAGTGCCATGCTGCAATGCAGCCGGATTGGGTAGACATGAGTGCCGGTCGTTGCGGTCTCAGTGGCAGCTTCGAGGGGGGATGAAGGAAGGCAACGCATCTGTATAGCCTCTATGCGGTTGTTTACGGGTGCCGGTAGCCATGAAAATGACTAAAACTGCTCTTTTGCCTCTATACTATAAAAATAAATAAATAAAATCAGCAGTCAGTTTAGCATTTTCCATCTATTGGATTTCGTATGGAACTTAGGTACCGTAAAACGGGGCAACTTTCATGATTACTAAAAATGTATGGTTTTGCTTATTTGTTTATTCTAATAACTTGATAATAAATTACATACAGTAATGTTGTCACTTCCAAGCTTTAGGAAGAAATGGCCGACGAGTCAGTCTCGCCAGCAAAAAATTAAGCAAAACCATACGTTTTTAGTCATCATAAAAGTCACCCCGTTACATACATATAATACATAGAATATTGAATACGGACATAAATATTTAATCAAAAGGAATAAAAAACAACTGTCGCAATTGTGACAAATTATGATTTTTTTGATAATACTTAAAAATACATTGTCCCACTATTTTATGGAATACCAATGTACCTGCTATGCTGGCGCGTGTGGTGCGGTTTGCAAGATATCAGACCAATAATACCATACTTTTTAATAAAATCAGTTTTTATAATAGTATAGATAGGGAAGGAAACGAGACTACCAACGGCCATAGACATCCGCGTAAATGCTATTGAGATGCGTTGCCCTCCTACCTCATCTCTCCTCCACGGCCCACCGGCTACTATCACACCGCACGAAAGCCGTCACTTTAGGCCGGCATCGTGTGCGAGGTACCTCCCTGATCGTACCCGCGCAATATTTTATTCAACTATTTTTCAAAATGAATCTAAGTTTCGTAGCATCTCGTAGTAGTCTGTCTGTTGTCTAGTCTTATACTTAATTATGTAACAAAAACGTCTAACTATCACGAATAATAAAATTTGTGCTATAAAGTTATTGAGTTAGATATTGGTTCAGGGATGAATTGTATAAGATATATAGAATAACTAGCTGTGCCCCGCAGTTTCACCCGCATTTAATTTCTAAGAAATCCATATAAAGTTCAACATCCTATTTCACCCCCTCAGGGGTTGAATTTCTAAAAATCCTTTCTTAGCGGATGCCTACGTCGTAACATCTACCTGGATGCCAAATTTCAGCTTGATCCGTCCAGTGGTTTGGGCTGTGCGTTGATAGATGGCTATGTCACGTTTGAGTTTTATATAGATACTAGCTGCGCCCCGCGGTTTCACCCGCGTAACTTTCGATCCCGTGGGAATATCGGGATGAAAAATAGATGTTGGCCGATTCTCAGACCAACTCAATATGCTCACAAAATTTCATGAGAATCGGTCACAAGCCGTTTCGGGGGAGTATGGCAACGAAAACGGTGACACGAGAATTTTATATATTAGACTAGCTGCGCCCCGCGGTTTCACCCGCGTAACTTTCGATCCCGTGGGAATATCGGGATAAAAAATAGATGTTGGCCGATTCTCAGACCTACTCAATGTGCTCACAAAATTTCATGAGAATCGGTCAAGCCGTTTCGGAGGAGTATGGCAACGAAAACTGTGACACGAGAATTTTATATATTAGATAGTATTTCCACTAATTTCCATAAAAGCGTAGTAAATTGTATACCTAAACCTTCCTTAAGAATCACTCTGTTGTTGAAAACCATATAAAAATCCGTTTGGTAGTTTTGGAGTATAGCGTTCAGACAGACAGGAGGACAGAATGACGCGGCCGGGGGACTTCTTTTTCTAATATTTACACATGTGATATATTATTCACCTTAATTATATTGACACGCAAATAAACGCGAACGTTCGCTGTCAACGCATCCGGTGTGAAGCACCCTTAAACGTTCGACATAGTTTATACTTTGTCCATGGTGTTTTGATAAAGGAAATCGATGGAAGTTTTGGGTTATTTTTAATTGTAAGCTTATCATACATGGATATATTATGTTATCTACATTCACGAGGGCAGTGGCAGGAGATCGGCCGTCTTGGCGTTTATTGAAGGGTGCCTAGGTTCAGGAGTCCATATATTCAAGGTTGATAAAATCGAGAGGCATTAAATGAAGCCACATGTTCAGTGTATCATTTCCAGGCTTCACAACAAAAATCAGATCAATCGGAGCAATAGCTTAGCCACAGGACTTTCTTCTCACTTCGTACACGCTGTACTGTCAGCTGATAACGAGTATGGGCCGGCCGGGGTCATTCACCCCCTGTGAGGTATCATCGCTGTATGAGCTAGTACGAAGCATGTTTACGTTTTTCGCTATTTAACTTGTTTGAAAAAAGTATTTTCTTATACTTGTCGTAAACTGTTTTTTAATAGTTTCGGATAAACTGTCGGCACTTATAATATATGTGGTTTAATTTAATCCCTTTTCCGAGTCTATACCAATATTACAAAGATGAAGTATTTTTTGTTTGTAAGTTTGTGTGGAATGAACTCCAAAACAACCAATTCGACAATTATTTCACTAATAGCAATTTATATTATCAGCAAGTAAACAATTTTTTTTGATGCCAAACGATGTGAACACGGGTCGAGTAGTAATATATGTATAAATACAGTAAAACTAACTGTTACCCTTGGCTTCGCTTGGCAGAAAAAGAAATGCCTAAGGCACTCTTCAGTCCTTCAGCTATCTCTACACTAAATCACATAAGTCACATCGATTCGTTGATCGGGAGGGACAAAGAAACAAACAAACACATAATATTAGTATGATGTAGGTGAAATGTCTAGCATCGTGTGTAAATGAGAAAACCATGAGAAAACCCACTTTCACAATCTATTTTAATTTAGATTTGACGTCCCGGGTCGTTGACTCGGGCTTTCTACAGACGAAGATGAAAATTTTAATTACACGTCCACAAATATTCTCATCTCTTGCGACTTCATGGTTCTTGTGAACACTTTTTTCACATTTGGACCTTTGTTGGTATGGAATACTAATAGAAAAAATAATTTGTTATTTTTGATTTACTATATAGTTTGTTTTTTTGGTATAGGGGGGCAACCGAGCATTCGGAGACATTGTCTTGACTACGGACGCCCACAAACATCCGCATAGAGGATATGAAGATGCGCTGCCCTCCTCTCACCTCCCACCTCCATGGGCTACCGGCTACTTACACACCGCACGAAACGCGACAGCGTAGCTTTCACTTCACGCCGGTCTCGTGTAAGCGAGAGGTATCTCCCCTGTCATACCGGCCCAATTCGACTGCATGCATGCAGTGTGGCACTACCTCTTACCAAAACTATATAGTTATTAACAAATTATTTATTTAAATAAAATGTCTTCTATTTAAGAGGTGGTGCCACGCTGCATGCATGCGTGCATCCGAATCGGGCTTGCACGACCGGGAGGTACCTCTCGCTTACACGATATTGCAGCGAGAAGTGACAACTGTACTGTCGCTTTTCGTGCGGTGTGTGAGTAGCCGGTGACCCATGGAGAAGGAAGAGAGGAGTTGAACGCATTTGTATAACATCTATGAGAATATCTTTGGGCGTGGGTACTCATAATAATGGCTACGATTGCTCGTTTGCCCCTTAAAAAAAATTATTGTACTTTTCTTCTTACTCTACCTTCATATTTTCAGTCAGTTACATTTATCGTAACGGCACAATCCAAATCAATTTTTGAAAGGTTATTGATTGCTATAGTGCATAAATATTTAATAAGCCGTCTGTACGTCGGGCCGCTAAGCTGGTAGTGTACAACAGGTCTAATAGGAAAATTACTTTTCAAATAACCGAATGTTATTCTGTTTCACGGAAAACAGGGGAGGGGGAAGGAGGGCAATCTGTGTAACCTCTGTGCGGATGTCTATGGGCGTCGGTAGTCATGCAAATGGAAATCATTTACCCCCTTATACCATAATAAAAAAAAGACAATGATTCTTTACAATCTTGATTGCAAAACGATCTATGAGCAGTAGTCGATAGTTAGGGTAGAGTAGGTAGTATTAGGGTTTTTAGGTTTCAATAATTTACAAAAATACAGCTTATTTTTGGTATCGCGCTTGAATAAAATGTTTAATAATAATTATTTCTTATTTTCTATATATGTTTTTCTTTATATCTTTATTTAAGAAAGATATACTTAAATATGGTGATACTAATCGTATGCTTATAAGAGACCGGGATCTGTTGATCCCATTCAGAACCTGGACATCTGTGGGCCAATCCCAGGCCCTCTCGCAGCTAGTTAAAGTTCGTTATAAAAACCAGTACACATTTTATGACTCTATGTACAAGGCCTGATCGATCTCCAGACGTGGGTGAGGTCTGAGCTGTGCTGAGGTCATTTACACGTCGCGTTTGTCACGCTTTGAGCCCGGAATATGTCACGCCGACCTCCGAGACACTAATAATATTAAGACCAAATGTACAAACAGAGATCTCTGTCTAGATTTTACAGCTTTACTCTGTTTAGTAAGAAGTGGAGCATCGGCGAGGTAGCTCTTGCTCAAATAGTAAAGGTAAAGTGACTGGTATGGTGTCGCGATTTGTGCGGCTCGTGAGCAGCAGCAGGAGGGGGAGGGCCACGTATCTGGGTAACAAATAAAGGCTCCGACTGCTTGTTTGCCTATATAAAAAAAAGGTTTCCTACTGAGTTGAGGATGTCTTTAATTAGTAAGAGGTAGTGCCACAACGCTTGCTTGCGTGCAATGTGGAGAACGGAGGGCAGCGTATATGTATAGCCTCTAAGCGGATGTCTATGGGCGTAGTCATGAAAATAACATGAGAAAAAATGTTATAACGATTCTAAATTAATACCAAATTAAATACTAATTTAACAAAAAACTGACCAAGTGCGAGTCGGACTCGCGCACGAAGGGTTCCGTACCATTATCTACGTAAACGGGAGCTTATCTTTTGTATGAGAGCAAAAAATCACGTTTATTGTATGGGGGCTCCCTTAAATATTCATATTATTTAATTTTTTAGAAGTTTTGTTATAGTGGCAACAGAAATACACCATCTGTGAAAATTTCAAATGTCTAACTATCATAGTTCATGAGATACAGCCTGGTGACAGACGGACGGACGGACGGACATCGGAGCCTTAGTAATAGGGTCCCGTTTTTACCCTTTGGGTACGGAACCCTAAAAATTTGCAGTTAGACTGTGCGTGTCGCACTGGGGAGACCTGTACAGCAGTGCACAGCTTCTGCCGCTGCTGATAATGATGATTATTTGTTTACATCATTGCATATATTATTTCGTAAAATCTAAGTAACGATTACATTGAAAAAAAAAACAGCATCGAAATTTCATCCGTTGGAGAGCTATGCCGGTATGCCGTGTAATTTTCTTGGGAGGTTAAAAAGGGAACTACCTACATCCGATCGTAACTGCAAAGTCTTACTACTGGCGCTAGACATGAAGCATTAGAAAGTACTATAGCATTGAACAGTCCTGATTTTGGCTATATACAATCAAAACAATTTTTCGGCTTAATTTATTCTATCTACTATTTCTGTCTAGCCAGTGGCGTGCTATGGGAGAGGTCTATGTCCAACAGTGGCCTGCAACAGGCTGATGATGATCAATAATGTGTGTCTATGTTTTATACACTATCAAGTGGTACGTTTTTAATTTTAGCTTATCACTGTACATTATCTTTAAAACCGGCGCGCGGCCAGCAGATATGAAAAATACATTTTGGAGGGAAAATCGATACCGTGGCACTCGCGACTTCTGTCCTTCGTTACACTCTGTTACGCGCGATCTATACAAGTATTGAATCATACACAATGTATTGGATCATACACGTTGTATTGGATCATACATGATGTATTGGATCATACACGATGTATTGGATTATACACGTTGTATTGGATCGTACACGTTGTATTGGATCATATACGATGTATTGGATCGTACATGATGTATTGGATCATATACGTTGTATTGGATCATACATGATGTATTGGATCATACACGTTGTATTGGATCATACACGTTGTATTAGATCATACACGTTGTATTGGATCATACAAGTTGTATTGGATCATACATGATGTATTGGATCATACACAATGTATTGGATCATACATATTTGAATTCATAATTGCTTGCAGTGTCCCCAGATTCCGATTTCCCGTAGGCAGGAGCGATTTTACCGCAGTAAAAAGTATTCAAAATGTTGACCAGACTTAGTATCTACCACCACCACAAAAATTTTCATTCGCATACGTCCAGTAGTTCCTGAGATTTGAAAAACAGACAGACAAAAACATAAAAACATTGAAGTGTTCTAATACTATTTTAACATCGCCTCCGCTCGCCTAGTTTTTCGTAAATATATTCAAAGTACAGACACACAGATTTTACTGATATATATATGTATAGTTAATGGATTGTTTATGAATATATAACAAGCTCACGTCTATATGTTATGGGTACAGGCAAGATCGAGATGTTTTCGCGACGCAAGGATTCTGAGTTGTATACAGAGTACTGTCCGGTCGCACACGATAGTGACTGCGGCTATACTATCGCGTTTGGTGCGGAGCATGGTAGTAAAAGAAAAAAAAGTAAAAGAAGAAAATGCATCTACAAAAAGATTTATCATGCGTTTATCGTACGCAGTAGACACCATATAACTCCGATTGTTCGTTTGTCCCCTTACAGTACAAAAAACTGTACGTATAAGGATTACCATATTTTTTTTGTGAAACTATTAATGTAGTATGAATGAATATTGAATTATATGAATATTTTATTTTATGGTATAGGGGCGCAAACGAGCAGTGGGTGCCATTTTCATGAGTACCGACGCCCATAGACATCCGCATTGAGGCTACATAGAAGCCACCTCCATTGGCCACCGGCTACATACGCACCTCACGAAACGCGACAGCACAGCTGTCACTCTACGGCACTGTCGTGTAAGCGAGAGGTATCTCCCGGGTCCTGCCGGCTCATGCAAGCATGCAGTGTGGCACTACCTCTTACTGTACTCAATACTCAATAGAAGTCAAAGTTTCCTATGCAATAATCTGTAAATGCTAGCCCAAAAACCAACAGTAACAGAATGACTAGCTCATTTGACACATCAACTGGCACAAATAAGTATGCGGAACAAAAAACCGCATAACTATATTCCATCAGGTACCGCACAAAATAAAAAACCGCATAACTACATTCCTTCAGGTACCGCATAAAATAAAAAAACCCGCATAACTACATACCTACTACATAATCAGAGGAATTATTCAGAAGTAATTTAAATTCAATTTGTCACCCGCTCGGAGGTGCACTTACAAAATCAATCGTCACCCCCGAGTTTAAAGTTGCGGTGACACGCATACACCTGGCGGGCGAACACCGCCCCGGCACAAATATGAGTGACGTGGGCACGCATTGGAAAGGTGTGGAGTCGAATGTTATTACCGTTTGCTTTTTGCTGACCCTATTTGTTTTTAATAGTATATGGGAGCAAACGAGCAGTCTGGCCATTTTCATGACTATCGACGCCCATAGACATTATTGTTCAGCATGAACCCACGAAAGTTTTTGTAAGAGGTAGTGCCACACTGCATGCTTGCATGCAGCCGAATTGGGCCGGCACGACCGGGGAGGTACCTCTCGCTTACACGAGACCGGCGTGAAGTGACAGCTGTGTTGTCGCGTTTCGTACGGTGTGTAAGTAGCCGGATGACTAGACGGCCAGATGTCTATGGGCGTTGGTAGTCATGAAAATGGCTACAACTGCTCGTTTGCCCCCCTATACCATAAAAAAAAAAGTTTCTGAGTTGGTACGTTAAATTTTAGACAGATGGCGTAGCAACGCGCGCAGAGTACAGTTAGTATTGAAAAATAAGTCTAACTTTATAATAAACTTTACCGCAACCGTAAATACTCATTGAACATATTTTTAAATTTACTAAGCTATTAAAGCTCTTAAACGTTTTCTACTAGCCTAAAATCCTATTGTATAGGCCTTTGTCAAAACACTTTTAGTGACTTAGTCAAAACAAGCATTGAATGAGAAAATAGTTTTTCATCCTACTAATATTTTAAATGCGAAAGTATGTTTGTTTATTTGTTTGTTATTCCTTCACACAAAAACTTTGAAACCGATTTTCATAAAATTTGGCACACACCTAGAGGGTAACTTGAATTAACACATAAGATATAATTAATTATTAATTATAAGAATTTTCCCCCAAAAATATGTTCCTTTGTGATACAATGAGATGATTTTCAGAAAATAATTCTTAGAAAATCATTTTATTTTCCACATGATCGAAATTTACGCGAGTGAAACCAAGGGGCGCAGTTATGAATGAAGTAAAACCCACCGAACAATATTTTAAGAATTATCATTTCGCCATTTTTTGAGAATTCACACAAAAACTATATCAGCCGATTATGATAATGCTATCATAATCGGCCTTTAGGTATTCCTGTTCTGGTGAAAATATTCCATTTAACGAACGCCAAGACGACCGTTACTAGTAAAAAAGTGTGTTCTTTAGACAACACAACTGAAGTAAAACTTAATTATTTTCATTACCGAAGTCACAATGACATAACATGTCATAAGTATGTTATTTATTTTTTAAATACAAAAAAGTTTTATTGAATTTTCAATTTGAAGGAGAACTTCCTTTGGCCTCGCCCATTGTGTGATTTTGTAACGCTCGAGCCAGCTTTCTCGCCATGTCAAACGCGCGAAAAATGTTTCACTTCAATAATTAAATTAGCTAACAAAATGATAGTCATGCATCACAGAAAACCAACCAACATAATCCCTTTTTATATCATTGCCTTCCTATATCTAGTACAGACGCCATCTTAATATTATGTTCATGTCTACAAACCAAAATTTCTTTAGAACTGGTGCTGCAGCCCCGTAAGCTTAAGGACCATAAGATGATTTTTGTACCCATAAAAGGGTACCTTCTCAATTCGAAGGTGTCTAATCTCTGGGTCCCGCCAGAGCTTAATACGGTGGGGGTATGCATGTACTTCTGGTGTATCACCAGTGACCTACTTCCACTATTTGATATGTTACCATGCGAAGCCGCGGTATAACACTAGTATTCAGGGGCCACGTAATACCAGGACTGTGGTACAACCTACAGACATCCAACTGAGTGGTCTCCTTTTTGAGCACTTGGTGTATTACACTGTTATGCATTGTCCCTTACATGTTATGAATGAATGAAAAAAATGAATCTTTATGTTATCTTTTATTTATTTTATTAGGCTTATTCAGTACCTTAGGATTAAGTCGTAGGCTAAGCTATCACAATTGTATTTTTATTTTTTTCTCTTTCTTTTAAATGGTAAGGCATTAACGTATAACAGTGTAATATGTGTATGTACTTAAATAAAGATTTTTCTATTCTATTCTATTCTATTCTATTCTATTCAATATCCGTCAGTACGTGAGGGTAGTTTCACGCCAAATTTCATTATACAGTGCGACTCCACGGCCGCCGACGCCGCGGCGCCCGCATGTCATCCCGCAGGCCATTATAAAATGTTCGTAATCGCTCTTTATTTTTATTTCCTCCCCCCTCCTCCCCAACCGCCCACACCACCCCCCTTTTCGATATTTCAACTTAACGACTGCATAAAATATACAGACTTGAGATATTGCGTACGTAATGCTTGCGTAATAATGTACTAGTGGCAATGGCTTCTAAATGTACGCTCGGTGGCTCTAAAATGATGTACGTCATGTGGCTTGTAAATACGATGTACGTCCTGTGGCTTCTAAATATGAAGTACGCCCTGTAGCTTGTTAAAATGATGTATGTTCTGTGGCTTATACGTAATGCATTATGTTACCATATCTAAGGGGTTGACCCCTGAGTACTCGTCTTTCTTATCACATAGTGGTAGTGCCATGCTAATTTTCAACCAAATTGGGCAGCCACGACCGAGATCTTTCTTGTTTCTGAGTTTCCAGTGGCGTATTGGAAGGAAAGAGCATAGCTAAGCGCGTCGGACGTCGTTTAAAAGACTTCGTTTAACTCATTATACTTTTAAATAGGTACTAATAAAGGGTTTAAGTAAATCTTTAATAAAACTTAAGGAACTTCCAAGTTCAAATTTTATAGTATCCGTCCATCCTGCCTAGATTTGATGTATGTGCTGAAAATAAGTGCTTTTTCTATGGTATAGGAGGCAAACGAGCAGTAGGAGTGGCCCATGGAGGTGGGAGGAGAAAGGAGGGCAGCGCATCTGTATAGCCTCTATGCGGATGTTTGTGGGCGTCGGTAGCCATGAAAATGGCTCCGACTGCTCGTTTGCCCTCCTATACCATAAAAAAAAAAGGAGCTATTTTCATGACTACTGACGCCCATAGACATCCGCATAGAGGTTATACAGATGCGTTGCCCTCCTTCCTCCTCCTCCCTCTATAGGCCACCGGCTACTAACACACCGCACGAAACGCGACAGCCCAGCTGTCGCTTTACGCCGGTCTCGTGTAAGCGAGAGGTACCTCCCCGGTCGTGCCGGCCCAATTCGGCTGCATGCAAGCATGCAGTGTGGCACTACCTCTTTCTACAGCGTGCCACAGCGGACATGGACACAAGATATATATTGCCTGTCCACCATCGCACACCCTTGTACTAAATATAAGTTTCTGAGAATAGCCTATCAAATATTGTATGACCCAGACTCAACAAATTGATTTTCCGTCGCTCACCTATGTGAGACGCCGGCCAAACCAAGAAACCTACATCCTTTAGCTGTGTGCCGGACTAAACTAGCGCAGACTGTATCAAGTTTTATTTAGTGGCCGTTAATTTGCTGTCATTGTCAATTTGACAGGCCCTTTAGGGCATGTATATTGCTTTTTAGCTAGATCCCTCTAAGGAGGCTACGTTTTCTAATAACACTATCAGATACCCAGTTCTACATCCATGTGCGTATATTGTTACTATTTTCTAGTGTTCCCATTTTTTTAGTTTTAAGAAAGTCTAGAATAGTCGTACTAATAATCGATTAATAGTCCAGAATAATAAATAATTTTTGTACGAGTTGCAGCACAGTAGCATGCATTGCTATTTGCTGCCAAATTGCACCAACATGACCCCCGACTCTCAATATTCTGCTCCAAAGTGGTAGATGTCGCGTTTCGTGCGCTTAAGTTTTTAGTTTACACTTGTATATTTTTAAATTTTTCATCAATTCATGAAGACCGCTGAGTTTGTTTTGCAGGTTCTTTTCAGGACAGGGCTGGGGTTGAATCGGTGGTTGAAGTAAATGTTGACGTTCAAAAAGTTTTTTTTTTAATTCTCTTTTGAATAAAAACATTCTCATTTCATTTTCATTTAAAAAACTTTTATGGAATTTAAAAAAATATTTAACGTAATGTGTATTTAAATATTTTGTGCCTTAGATCTTGTAGAGAACGGACAAAAACAATTTGAAAAAAAATGGTCTTTTCATAAGGAAGTAAGTTTAAACTATCTTAAAAAAATTATTGGGAAATAGTTTTAATGTAAATTTGAAATCATAATACAAAAATGTTTTTCTATAATTGCTAGTGTTGTACAGTCGAGGTCTTATTAAGTCCAGAATAAAGTAACTTCTAAATTATTTCATTACATTGAGGTAAAAAGCTAGTTTTAGGCCAATCTGACAATATATCACCATGGACTACCTCTACTGCAAGAAGATAGAACTAACCAGTCACAAAGATTTATTTTTCCATTTTTTTAAACAGGTTTCCTTACATTGAAAATAAATAAATTATTTTTTTGTGTACAAGTTTTTATTTTTGTCTTTGCGGCGTTGTTTTTCTAATACGAGGGCTCATGACGTCACAAGTACATAGAACCCAATCTCATTATTTCACAAACAAGTCGAAATAAATCAGCAAACGTTTTGGCGAACTAATTAAACTTGTTTACCAAGTTAATATCAAAAGTTTTTGACTCATGCAAAAAAATATGGCTAATGAAAAACGGCGCTAAGCCCGCCCTGTTTATACGCCAAATAACGCCAATAAACTTTGCGCGATGTTTTTTCGTTATAAAATTATTTTTTTCGAAGAAGCCTCAACTCGAATTTATTACGCAATAATTCATAATTGTGAGAGGGAGACGGGAATGTTCAGAGCGAAATGAATATAGACAGAGATGGGTATAGGAGTGATACGTATTGGAGGGAGACGGAAATGTTTACAGTATACGCGCCCTTTTGATAGTGTTTCCAAATTTTAGGAAAGTGCGCTGTATTGTTTGCTGTTAGGGTGGGCTTACATGCAGCTGGACCGATAATCAGCTGGCGCTATGATTTTAAATATGATTATTTTTTTAAATAATCCACTACATAATCAATGATCATCAGCTTGCTAGTTCAATAGTTGACATTTAGTAAGACGCATGATTTGGGTCCTATTTAGTTGCATAAAAAGTACGATGTTTTTTACTTATTTTGGCCTAATCTAAGTCTCCTTAGTTTTTTAAATAAAAATAATGCAAGGCAAAACGATTATTTATGTCATTTAGCGCAATTAAATTTTTTACTCCATTCTTTTGATTCCTAAGATAATAAAGGTCGAAAAAATGAATAAGTATGATGCAAAAATTATCTCTGTTAATACATATTATTGTGATTAATTACAAAAACACGGTAATAGTATTTTTATTTTACTTTTTTATAAAGTTCACTTAATTCTTAACGATTCTTAAAATGACGATTTTTCATTTTTAATGTCCGAAGAAATTCCGATTTTACTATAAATACAGTTCCACACAAAAGTATAAAGTGTCATGTAAGCCGGCCCTAACTTTATGCACCGGCCCCTGATCAAATGATCGTATCACAGGGGTGCTCGGGTGGGGTGATACTTTCGCTATTTTCCACAAAAAAATACTTAAAACACACCAGTTTTGGGCGCACGCGCAATCGGAAGCACGTGCCAATCATTCCATGTTCCATTTTCAAATTTTTGAATTCGAATTTTTAAACGGTTGTCATTCGAATTGTTCCTATTGGTTGAGTGTTTTTAAAAAGAGAACTTTTAAGACTAAGGGATGTTTGACAGGAGGTAGCCAATCTGAGGTTCTGTCAAATGAAGGAGGATTTTGAACATCACAGTGAGGAAGGGAGGTGAGGGATTAGTTCTTATTAGAATTAATATTTACAAACAATTACAATTTAGTGTATTTTTGTCCGTACGGACGGGCTAAGATCATGGGACCATACCGCCTCTTCTTCATATATTTAGTATTTAAATACATTGTCTTATTTCATGGATTTTGTTAAAAGTCTTCAGTTTAATCTTAGAAAAAACATAATTATTACATAAAATGGTACGCAGTCTGTAGGAAATATTTAACTGTATTTTTCTTAACAACGTGCAAAAAAGATCAAAACTTTTAAAACATTTTTTAGAAGTATATGTTATAATTTTTATGCATTTTGAAATATTTAATTTTAAGATTTTCTGTATTGTAATTTTATCTATAAGACTTGCAGCTGGCGTAAACATTTGTTGTTGTTATAAAAATAAAAACATATAATGTGCGACGAAATATCTAGTTCAGGTTATTTAAAATCTAGGAGCTAGCTAGTTCCTAGGAACTGAAAGAACCAATATCAGTCACATTTATTAACCGTTATTTTTTTATACTATTATTATACTAGATACTATCATTATAGTTACAAGTTTACTGTCATCACTTTCTCATAATTTAATCAAAAAGTTAAAAAAAGGTTTTTAAAATCACAAATAATTTGTTTTTTATTCAAATATTTAGCTTTTTCCGTCATCACTTTCTTAGAATTTAACAAAAAATAAAAAAAAATAGAAGTAAATTTTCAATTTGAATACGTCAATAGAGTTATACAATTTATACACTTATACCAAAATTACGTATCTATTTAGAGGTCTGACCTCCATGTCACTGAAAATAATTTTAAATTTCATGGACGATTATAGGGGTGCCGTACGTTAAAGGTCACGCGTCGGGGTTAAAAAACGAAAATGCGAGTCGAATTCGAGAGTTCCGTACCAACGACAGTACGGGACCAAGTCATTTTTTTATAGCATAGGAGGTAAATGAGCAGTTAGGCGCCCTGACGCCCACAGACATCCTCAATTTCAGATGAGAACTAACATAAACGTTGCCGGCGGCGTTGATTAACAAAAATTTGCGCTCGTACTCATATTGTATGCACCGAACTACAAATAAAAATTTGTAATGGTTACAGAGAAATAAGTAATTACAATTTACACCTTTATTGGACTATGGTTTAAAGTATAGGTACTATTATTATTTGTAGTAGCAATTGTCATTTTTGTTATTTTTATTCTGTTCTTCTATTTTGAAGTGTATAGCTAACTAGCTGCGCCCCGCGGTTTCACCCGCGTAAATTGCGATCCCGTGGAAAATAGAAAATCGTCCCATGGCATCTCATAGGAAGATTTTTTCGGGATGAAACTATCCTAAGTGTTAATCCAAGTTACTCTTTGTGTGTACTAAATTTCATGAAAATCTGTTCAGCAGCTTTTGCGCGAAGAACAAACAATGACACAACCATGCAAACTTTAGCCAATAATATTAGTAGATAGGATATTTCAAGGAGCTTTATTTTCCTTTATAATGTTGTTGAATAACATACCTCTTTATACTATTCCCACTATTAAATTGATTCCAATTTTTTTTTTTTTTTTTTTTAAATATCATAAGGGGGCAAACGAGCAGTCGGAGCCTTTTGGCGACTACCGACATCCCATAACCAGAAGTTATGCAGATGCGTTGCTCTCTTTTTCCCATATCCCCCCAATGGCCTACCGGAACCTCACAAACCGTACGAAACGCGACAGCATAGCTGTCACTTTACGCCGGTATTGTGTGAGCGAGGGGTACCACCGCAGTCGTGCCGGCCCGATTCGGCAGCCAAGCAGCATGGCACTACCTCTTACAACAATCACATTGCATATGACCGTTTTCCAAAATTCATCATCAGGTATACCTATATATTTATCTTATTGCCCGTAAAACAGATGTTTCAGCCACTAGTCTAGACGCACGGCCACATTATGGATTTTTTAATTTGTAATCTCATTTACATTTTAAGAGGTTTTATACTTGACGTAGTAACACACTTGCAGGGCTTCCCAACGTTTTATAAAGCGGGGCGTTCTAAATCGACTATAATATGTCACATTTGACTATAAGCCATGACACGTTAAAAGTCGGTTTCACTGTTTCCTTTTTCCTTCTTTTTTGTTTACACGGGGAAATTCTTGAGTTGTCATCGGACTTGGGTGGGGTCCGGTGGGTCCACCTTCCGACTCTAATGAGGGTCGACAACTGGCTGAAACCACCTCGGGTGCCAGGCTCCGCCTTTTTTGGGATGCCCGCGATCAATCGGCAACAGGACACCTGGACCACCAAAAAGGTCCGACTATTCATATCAGCCAACTTCAACGTCGGAATCGTGCGATGGGTCCAGGTTCCCATCCTGATCGCATCGCCTAACCTGAACTGATAAGAATTAAAAAAAAAGAAAAAAGAAAGAATGAAAGTATCATTTAAGACGAGGAAGTTTCCAAATAACAGATCCTGCCGCCGTAACCATCTTCCTGTAACTCTTTCATTTACATTACAAACAATATTTTTCTGTGTTAATAAATATTAAAAATTTGAAAAAAAAAGATTTATATAATGGTATTATATAACACCTTATAGAATTAGTTCCCATTTCAAATTTAACTTAAAGTAAATTTTTCAACAACTTAGGCAATTTGTCGATTAACAAAATTTTCCGTGAAATTTCATCTTCATTGTCCAATAAAAAAGTTTGCGTTATTAACGATTAATTTTGTTGTTTCGTCCTTTTTACAATACATACTGAAAATGAACACGCCATGTAAGTTAAAACAAATTAAATTTTTGTTATTTTATTGCAGTATATTTTTTTATTTTTTCCATCATTTCACATTTGCCATTGGGGAATTCGAATGCTCGATTACGACCTTA
>LUGF01023803.1:0-14201 GCA_001625245.1 Calycopis cecrops
GGGGTCACGTGTAGGGTCTCGAGGGTAAAGCCTACGGACGCGGTCAACATCAACCCCAATCATTACTTTATTGATATTTAAATCAAAATATAAATGTTTATAAGACTTTACAAGTTGTGTATCCATCTTAATAATAAAAAAATTCCATTTATACCACCTAGTTATTAAATTATGGTGTAGAAAAATTTTGATGTCTAATATATTTAAAGATATTTGATTATTTTAAATATAACCATTAAAAATAGTTAGCTACGAGGGTCACTCTAAAAGTTTTTACAACCTTCCATTTGCAAACAATATAATAAAAAGGTAAGTTCGAATTTTGAAAATAGACCTCTTTGTTATATTATTGAATATGGATTTTATTCTATTGTCATTTGTTTTACGTTTTGGAGGTAAATTGAAAATTGGCTGTGTCACGTCAGAATGAATTTAACGCGGGAAAATTTTCGTGCAATGATTTTTTATGACTTTAATGTCACTTAAGTCAACAAGAAAGTTATGATAGACTTCAATTGGCCTTTCACGATGAAGTCCCATCTCGTGCCACTGTTTACAACTGGTTTAATGAGTTTAAACGTAGTCGCACTAATCTCACCGATGATCTGCGTATACGGTGACGACTGAAGATAACATCAGTGTTGTGAGGCGTATGATAGAGACTGATTAAAGAGTGATCTATCAGCAGATTCGGACAAGCTTAGGGATCGGTATGAGTCAAATCCACAAAATCCTCCAAGAACATTTAGCTGTCAGGAAGCTTTGTGCCCGGTGGATACCTCATAATTATACCAAAGCCTAAAAACTCCACGGTGTTGATTGTGCCGTGAAATGGTTCAAAGATTTGACGGAGGTGGCTCAAACGCTGTATTCTACGTACTTACAGGTGACGAAAGTTGGATTTACTGTTGTGATGCGGAAACCAAAAGACAGTCTGCTCAGTGGGTGTTTCCTTCCGAAGAGTTGCCAACTAAAGTGAAGAGAGGTCGAAGCGTGGGAAAAAAGATGGTGGCCTCGTCCTTGGAAAGACAGGTCATTACGCAACAATTGTTTTAGAGGATCAAAAAACAGTTACTGCAGAGTAGTACACTAACAATTGTTTGCCACTTGTCTTGGAAAAAGTTCGGACGACCTCGCAGTAGGATCCTCCTTCATGACGACAACGCCTCGTCGCACACCGCAAGACAAACTATCGACTGTTTGGCTACATCAGACGTAGAATTACTGGGTCACCCGCCGTATAGCGCCGACCTCGCACCTTGCGATTTTTATCTATTTCCGAAAATAGAAGAAAAACTTAAAGGAATACGTTTTACAGACGCCGAGGAAGCAGTGACTGCGTTTCAAAAGGCCGTCGAGGAGACCTCTAAAGACGAGTGGGCAAAATGCTTTTCTCAGTGGTTCTACTGAATGCAGCGATTTTTTTATGTGAATGGACACTATTTTGAAAAGATATAATAAAACTAATAACTTGCTAGTTTGCTCAGTTTTTGATTTTCTAAGAACTTTCAGTTTGACCCTCGTATTTAAAGCTAGACGGGTAGAAAACCCGTTTCTCGAAACTGATATCTGTAGTTTTTCTCCTACCCTTAAAAATTAAACACATTGCAATAAAAACTGGCAGCCAGATTTTTCATACATCGACTTTTGAAATATGATTTCTGTTTTGTAATTTCTGTTGATATTTTTTTCTGTTTATTGCTTTATTATTCTTTATTTCATACGTTGTAAGAATTGTTTTCAGTTAAGTTTATAATTCACTTTCTCTTAGGGATAGTTTGTAGTACCAAAGAATAATAATATTTAAGTTTTTAAGAGTTTATAATAAAAACAGGTGCAACCTATTCTAAAACAAATTTCATTATACAAATACAATATTACAATAAAAATTATGTTTAATTTTTATAACCCTGGCGAACTTTCCGATTATGTATGAAAATTCACATAGTGGATGTACAACTATGCCATTTTAACTCTAGGTGTAAACCATTCAATTAAAATGAACCTTATGATCCTTTGACATACAGCATTTACTCCCATAAAATTCTGGCCATCATGGCTTATACGCATTTTAAAAGTTAAATGTCTCGTAAGAAGCTACAATGGCTACCTATCCGTCACCGTAGAAACTTCCATACCCTATGTTTCCTTTAATCTACTGGTCAATCCTTGTTCTCTTTCATAACTTAGTGATCATTTCTTAACTAATTTTGATGACTCTTTTTGTAACCTCAAAAAAGGTTAACTTGTTCAGATACCGGCCCATCGAAGTAACTTTTATTCACATTCGTTTACTATTCATTCTGCTAGGCTGTAGAACTCTCTACCACATAAAATCCGGGATAATCAGACGTCACTTTTTAATAAAAAATTAAAAGAATATTATTTAAATCAGACCGAAACCTAAGTTATGCTGAATTATTCATATAATTATAATTATCATATTATCTACTATATTATTAGTATAAATATATGTTGTATTATTAAGTATTGTAAGTGGGGGGTATAAAAGCAAAGACGCTTCTGTCCAAAAATTACGTTTTTTGTACTAAGAACACTAAATTACAGCCTTAAGAAATTGTAATATTATGATATAATCGTCAAGGTTCAATTCCACCTCAATCCTACGTAAAACTTATTACTTCAAGAAAGTAATGGTTATATGCAAAACGACTTCAATCCAAAATTTGTTACAAGCAAATTCGCCTCAGTCACAATCAACCAATCAGATGGCGTCACTTCAAAATTTCTAACATGGCGATTCTGTTACTTTTCATAGTAAGTCGATTGTGAAGAGTGCTTGTGTTATTAGTGTTTTAAAATTAATTTATAACTAGACTGGAGGAAAATATTACACAAGCTAGTGCAGGATGAGCACGTAAACGTAGTAGAAATAAAGATCAGTGGCGACCACAGTCTACAACTTTGTAAGCAAGGTTGGGAACCGCACCAATTTTTAAACAACCGCTGGATGTGATAAACCGCGTTTCAAAATGTTTGTGACAAACAAATACTTTGTCAACTACGTTTTCCATCGTCTGCAGCTCTTCTAAAACTATATTCCGTAACCACTGATGGCGATATTACTTTTGCTCAGGAAATCGGTGACATTCAGCGTCCTGGTTTTCACAATGGGGAACACAACAATGGTGAAACATTTAGTTTCGAGTTGTATTATCACAATATTACAAATCGAGTGGATGATATTATTATAAACACTACTTAAACACAAGCTGGCGTACGCGGCGATTTTCTACCTGACAGATGTCAACAAGTTGACAATCCAGCGGGGGTGAACTATAATGCTGGGGGAGGCGTTACTGTCATCAAGTAAACTTGCACTGTCAAATCGTACGGTCAACATTTTTTCTATGAACATTGCCAGGCGTGGTGGCGACGTGTAAGAGAAAAGGCAGAAAGGTAACAAAACAATTTACTGTATTTTGGTCAATTACCGTCATTGTAGGGTCTGCAAACTCTCTCAATATTTTAAAATTATAATGATTTGCAAACTATTTGCCTGTCATTAAAATAATTAGTTACTAACATTTTTTTATGTAATATGTTAAGCTTTTTTAAAATTTGCTATTGGTAACGGTTTTTTTTTCATTTGCTTAAGGTACTCAGCAAAAGATCCCCCACAAGTAACTGCATGCCAGCGTAATAAAAAAATGCTTTTGACTGTGCTAATATAATTTGTATGGCTGATGCTAATGCATTTCATGGTGCTTTTTATTCTAACAAATGTAAGAACACACAAGATGCTTTTTTTTTAATTCTGCCACGTGCTAGATGTACTACGTCGTCGCCCTACGGCGGGAGCACTAAGTGTACGCCAAGCCAACTTCTCAACTAAACTGTTTGATAAAAAACGTAATTCAAATACCTTGGTTAACGTTTGCCAATCGGCATTTTTAGATATTTTAAAAATACCGCGTAATAGAATTCGTAGAGTTGCAAAAGTATTCAAAAAGACAGGTGGTCTTGTACAAAAATCGAGGTGGAGATCACACTTCTCAGAAAAATGTGTGTTCAGTTTTGAATGATACTTTATTAGAAGATTCGTTTCGATCTGTATGTGTACGCTATCTAGTTTGTTGCCGGGACACTTATGACACTATCAAACATATTGATATAATATTATATTGATTGGTTTACGTGTTATGCCGTCACATAGGCGCTGATAGATGCGCTGTGCACCGTAGCGATAGTAACACGAATAAACGTTTCGTTTCTGTTTTTTCGTGGGAACCGACGCCAACGGCCACCATCATTTGATTCGATTTTTGATGGCTCGTGGCAATTGTAAAAATTTGTATTTAATTGATTGAGCGCGTGTGTTCGCCTTATTGAGACTCTTTATAATATTATATGTAAGTATCCTATTATTATATTTATGATCTTAGGGTGCTGAGAGAAGATCTATATTCGGTAAGTTTTTTATTATTATATTTGTAATGGGAAAATATTTAGAAGGAATTATTAACCATTAATTAATAGAGAAGGGATTGAGAACGATTCCTTACATGGCTTCGTGTATCACGAGCCAGTTCGGTGAGATCGTGTAGGGGCCAAACGACAATTCGGTCGCCCCCTTATGCCGACTCATTTCGAACATAATTTGCTTAGTTCATAGTTAATAATATCAAACACACTTTTAGAAGATAAAAAATCTATAGTGTCTTTTAAGAGTATAGAGAGTCACTATTGTCGATCTTCCACACAAAGAAAATATTTAGATTCGACGTTAAATATTAAAAAAACGTGGCGAATGTACAATGAGCAAGCAGTAAATCGTGTAAAACACTGTTATTTTAGAAGGGTTTTCAATACCCAGTAAAACATTAGATTTGGCAACCAAAGAACTGATGTCTGCTCCAAATGCACAGAACTGGATGAACAAATTCAAATCGAACCAACGATCAGTTAAGGCCAAATATATGATTGCAAAAACTATACATAAACGAAAGGCCAAAAAATTTTACCAATTATTAAATGATATAAAGAAGTTGCTAAAAAAACATTACGGATCATAGTGGGAAAGTATTAAGGAACTAGAATATTATAAAAATATTCTGTATGATAATAACGGTGAATTAGGCCAACAGCTGATTCAAATATTATGATTTAAAAAGTAATATATTAAAGAATTCGATTACATACGTAAATAATAATTTATTAGAGGATTTTAATAACTTCATATTTTACTTTTCTAAATTATAATTCATAATTATCATTACGCGTTAAGCAAGAAGCATTGTTAATGTTATTTTTCTTACAATGTATTATATTTTTTTAATAACTCGTCAGTGTTCGTTGCGATCTGTGCCTCATTTTCTATATACCATATTTAGACATTTCTTTGACATTGGCGTTATTCTGGACTTTCGATTTTGCATGTGAATGGTGTTTATCAAAACGAACAATTGTGTTACGTGGGCTCGTCCATTACGATGGGTTCGTAGACATGTTCTATCTGAGCGTTTTTTTGAAGCTCACCGGGAATTTGCAGTATACATTCTACAGAACATAGAACCGCCACAAGAGGTATGTTAAGCACTTTTTTATTTAATAGGATTAGATACTTTAAATAGTGTTAGTATTGTCGTGTAAAGATAAAAATATACCACATTCACAATAAAACTGCCACATTTACCTGTAATACGGTGAAGCCAAATTAAATATGCTATTTAATGTTTTTAGTGCAATAAGGCCGCCTACTGCTACGTTCGTATTTTGTTTTTGTCTGTATTATATCAGTGTTTTGATTTGTGACGCTATAGGTTTAACTGATTCATAGTAGAAATGCGTGATCTTAAAGGAAGCTGTTTAAGTTATTCAAAATCAAAATCAAAATATTTTTATTCAAAATAGAATTTAAAAAATTCCTTTTTGAACGTCAAAAATTTTACCTACCTTCTACCACCGGTTCAACCGTTACCCTGTCCTGAGAAGAACCGGCGAAACAAACTCAGCGGGCCTCATTAATTTCTTCATTATACAGTCTTAATTATATACAATAAATAATATAATTTACATTTATTTTTGTATAGAAGTAGCCTGGGAGGAGTGTATCCCAAGGTGTGGTATCTGTCATAAAATCTATTACTTTGTAATATCCTTTACCACAAAAGTGTTCCTTAACTACTTTTTTAAATTTATTGATTGAGAGTTTTGGAACGCTTTCTGGGATCTTATTGTAGAGGCGTATGCATTGACCCCTAAAGGAATTCTTTACTCCGCTCAGTTTATGAAATGGTACATCTAGTTTGAGCCTGTTCCTAGTATTTCTATCATGATTAGCACTCTTCTCATTGAATTCAATAATATTCTTTCGTACATACAAAACATTTTCCAAAATGTATTGAGAGTGAACAGTCAGTATCCCAATTTCCTTAAATTTATCTCTAAGTGATGTAGTAGAGGCTAGTTTATATATTGCCCGAATAGCTCGCTTCTGCAGCATTTAAGGTGACTAAATTATAAGAAGATCAATTAGAAGAAGAAGCAGAACTGTTGTGATGTTGGGCGCGGGAGATGTATTAGATTGAGAAGACAGGTTCGTTTGAAGGATCTTTATTGTCTGTCCAATGTATCTGTTATAACAATTATATACATTGTGACAGACAATAAAGATCCTTCAAACGAACCTGTCTTCTCAATCTAATACATCTCCCGCGCCCAACACCACAACAGTTCTGCTTCTTCTTCTAATAATTCTTCTTATAATTTATGCACCTTAAATACGAAGCTTCACTTATAAATTGCTGAACTTTCGTATATTGAAAATGTTTTCCTCCATTTATCTCACGGACTTCAATTATTTTCAAAGCAATTTATTTTTTTAAAACTTACCAATAATTATTATGTACTCGACAACAATGACACAATACTTCAGTCAATTTAAATTGCATAATTTAGTATTCAAGTATTTAATCATTATAAACAATTATTAGTAGCCAGTAAGTGGCCAGTTCATTTCATTCACACCAAACTTCATATAAGTTGTGTGAAAAAAAATCCTATCAAAGCAACTAAAAAGTTGTACCGTTGGAAACGAAAAATAGTTGGTCAGTTGCAGTTGGTTAGTTTAGTTGGTCAAAGTTGAGAGACAGCATACTTTGTACCGGGCGGCTACACCTAGCACGGAGTGAACGACCCCGGCGAGCTAAGGGCGGTAAGCTGATAATACAGCATGTACGAAGTGAGAAAAAACTTTAAAAAATTCCTGTTGCTAAATTTTGGCTCCGTTTGATTGGATTTTTATTGTGTAGCCTAGAAATGATAAAATAAATATGTGGTTTCACTTAACGCATCTCGCTTTTATCAACCTTGTATATTTTGTTGTTTATGCGTCATATTGTCATGTTCGCTATCCTTTCATTTTGCTTAATAATTACTTTTGGATACAATTACTCACAAGTTCGCTTATCATCACATTGCTCGGTTGCTGAATCCGTCCAAGGGACCCTGGTTTGGGGGTCCCCATGAAACAGTCGTAAAATCAACTAAAGAATTAATTTATCGCGTAATAGATGAAATCTTACTTTTAAGGAATTTGTACTCTTTAAACTAAAATTGGGGTGGTACTCAATTTCAGACCTCTCAACCCACTCTCATCTGACCCATCTTCTATATACACCGTGAAATTATAATGGTTCTCGAGCCGAAGCATATAAATTTGGAATAACTTATAGCACCAATAAAAACGGGTAAAACAATTGTAACGTCAACTATAAAAGAGTTTCAATTTTAATATTTAATTTTTATTCCTTCGAGTTGGTAATAGTAATTAGTCTTTACACTTGTATGAATGGATTCTCCATAGCGCGGCGTGTATCAGCAGTTACGTAATAAGTTCTGCTACCTGCCGGCAGGCGGCGCGCGACGAACGTAAATACTAGATGGTTTCTGTTTTTCTTTCGTAGGTACATCAACAGCTTTAACTAAAATAACAGAAGACATTAGACTAGGGATGGACAATAAGAAGCTAACCATTTTAACGTTACTAGACTTTAGCAACGCATTTAATTCAGTAGACCTGGACATAATGATCAGCTCCTTAAAATCTGTTAATATAGCCCCTTCATCTATTAATTGGTTTCATAGTTATTTAAATGGCCGCCGGCAACGCATTAAAGTAAAGGATACCGTCTCTGACTGGTGTGAAATAACCACAGGTGTGCCACAAGGTGGAGTGCTTTCCCCGTTGCTTTTTGCTATTTTTATTAACTCAATAACGGAAAACATATCATCACTTCATCATATGTATGCAGATGATCTTCAGATTTATAAGCAGTCTAGTGTAGATGACATTAATTCTATTCTATGCTATTTCGCAAATCAACATGGACCTTACTACCATTTCTACCTGGTCACGCAACCATGGCATACAAATAAATCCTACTAAAACTCAGGCCATAGTCATTGGTAGTCAAGGTCTATTAAGGAAGCTGAATATGGATGACATCTCACCTATTATTTTGGATGGAGTTCTTATAAATTATAGCCCAAAAGTAAAAAATCTCGGTATAATATTTGATAACAATCTTTCTTGGCATCATCAAATCAACATGGTATGTAGGAAAGTTTATTATGCTTCTGCCTCTTTGAGACGCCTAAGAAACTTTTTACCCATTACCACCAGAATTGCACTTACACAGGCCCTGCTACTCCCTATCCTGGACTATGCAGATGTTAGCTACATAAACTTAACTGAAGAGCAGATAAACAAGCTTGAACGTATTCAAAATTTTTGCATTCGATTTATTTTCGGCCTTCGTAAATTTGATCATGTCTCTGAATACCGAGAGTCTCTAAAATGGCTTAGAATCTGTCAACGCAGGAATACTCATGCACTGCATTTGCTGTACAAGGTTCTTTTCGATCCTAAAACTCCAAGTTACCTAAAAGAAATGTTTACATTTTCAACGGAGTTTAGAACTAGCCGATTTGTTAACAAATTATATGTACCTGTCCAAAACACGAAATATTATAAAAATTCTTTTACAGCAAAATTCATCAAACTGTGGAATTCATTGCCAAACGAGATTAGACAAGCTAAAAGTCTTGAAACGTTTAAAACACTTGTCAAAGAGCACTTTTTACAGCACTAACATTTATTTATTCAGATATTTGGATATTTAAAGTGTTTCCTTAATGCTAGCAATAATTTGATTAGAAAAATAAACAATTTCAAAATGTAAACAAGCCGACGCTGTCATAATGTCACAAGTAACTTTTTAATTTCTTCTTCTTCTCGCTGGACTTAATCTTTCCATGTAATGATTTTATTGAACTTTTCTTTTATTTTTATCATAAGTTTAAGTTATGTATGAATACGTATATATTAAGCACGCCCTCATCTCCAAGCAACATTTCTCTAAAAGATGGTTGCCTGGAAGATATTGCTTTATAGCAATAAGGCCGCCTAATTGTACATTGATATTAGTAGTTTTAGTATATATATTTAAGTGTTTAATGTTTGGTGTGCAATAAAGAAATATTTATTTATTTATTTATTACTTTATACGATTAAACATGATTATTCTTATCATAAGAGATAATCAGATAGAGATGACAGAATTTTATGTATTTCAGGCATATTTAAAAGTCGGATCTATCTACGAAATAATTAACTTACTTACGGATTATGAAATAACTTCTCTGTTCACTTGTTCTTCGTTCAATGCACGTTTTAAGCTATTGTTTTTAAATTTTTCAATGTACACATCTCTGTCACTTTAATTATCAAATGTTTTCACTATTGCACTGCGTAGTTTCATCACGATTCTCAAACCACAAGAAAAACTCCAGGGGAATTTAAGTCCGGGTTCCTGGGACAAACCTACATAAGCCATTACATAATACCGATAGCCGCCAGGCCATGGTCGAGGAGCCGTTGGGTTGCAGACTGTTAAATATGGCAATGTGTATACATTTTTTTTGTTAGGTTGGTGCTTATACGTATGTTGGCAACACATATAGTTTGTGATGTAGTCGTGTCACTTGTCAGTGATAATGTAATGTAATGAGGTTCTCACTTCTCTAAATAAATACTTATCTTTAAACCAAGTAGTTCCTTTATTCACAAAACATATCAGGTTATGGGCCCAGGCACATATTTCTGTGTATGAATATTAGTAAAAAGGAAAGTGACGACTTTTTTTGTTATATATCGGCGAGAAGGAAAAGTGAGGTTACCGCGTGGCGGAAACATCGTCGAGAAGGAAAACTTGTTCTGGATGTGAGCGAGGTAAAAGATGGAGGGTAATAACAATAACGTCAACGCACTCAAATTGGAGGGTTCTAGAAACTGGAATGTCTGGAAATTCCAAACGATGGTGATGTTGAGAGGACACGGTTGGTTAGACGTTGTGGAGGGAACACGTGTGAAGCCCGAATCTGCTGCTGAAATACCTGCATGGGAAACAAAGGATGCCAAGGCGCAGACGTTATTGGTCACACGAATGACAGAGGAGGTCATGTTACATATTTTAACGTGTACGAGTTCTGCTGAAATGTGGAGAAAACTTCTAAGTGTATACGAGCAGAAGACGGAAACTAGTGTTCACATTATACAGCAGAGATTTTTTCAATACAAGTTTGAGAAGGGCGTCGATATGTCAGTTTTCTTATCTAAAATCCAAGAGATGCAAAATCAATTAAAATAAATGGGCGAAGAGATCTCTGAAAAATTTGTTATAACAAAGGTATTAATGTCATTGTCGGACGAATACAAACATTTTGTTTCGGCATGGGAATCGGCACCTGACGAGAAGCAAACAATTGAAAACTTGTTAGCCAGACTATTAATTGAAGAAGAGAGGGTAAAAGAAAAGAACGAGAAGTCTGAGCAATATTCATCCTCATCTGCGTTTGTAATGAAAAATAAAAGAAAAGTAAAGTGTCATCAGTGCGGAAAACTTGGACATTATCAAAGTGAGTGCAAGAGTAATAAAAATAACAGTGAAGAAAACTTGAAAAATAAGACTTATAACAATAACTGTTGTTTCTATTGTGGAAAAATCTGACATTACAAAGCGCAGTGTCGGTTTAGGAACCAAAAGATTGATAAGACTGGTGATAAAACAAAGAGTAACGCATTCGTTATGTCTAGATCTCCTTATGAAGTGCATAAATCAAGATGGCTAGTGGACTCTGGTGCCAGTGATCACATGTGTCGAGATCGGGCATTATTTACGTCATTCTCAAGCACTTCAGTACAATCTGTAATCGTCGGTAATGGCGCCGAGATTAGTGTCCTTGGTTGCGGACAGATGGCCGTACAGGTGTCAAATGGAACCCAGTGGGTTGACACAGTAATAAACAATGTACTGTATGTTCCGAATTTACAAACAAATTTGTTCTTGGTCAATCGCGCCATAGACAAAGGTTATATCATGTTGACAGATGACAGTTCGTGCAAATTTTATAAAGGCAAACAAGTTTGTGCAATGGCGGAACGGATCGAAAACTCTTATTATTTAGATTTCCGTTATAGATATAATTGTGAGATCGCAAATAATGCGAGATTAATACAGAACGATTTAAATGAGTGGCACAAGAGACTGGCGCACCAAAACTTTACTTACGTAATAGATATTCTGCGGAAAAACAATGTGAATGTGAAAGAAAATTCCAAACCAGAGTGTGAAAGTTGTTTGACTGGAAAAATATACCGATTACCTTTTGGAAAGAGTGAATATGTAAGTGCAAAGACATGTGAGTTAATCCACGCGGGTACTTGCGGTCAAATGGAAGAAACCTCTATTGGGGGGTCGAGATATTTTATCATACTGAAGGACGATTATTCCAACTTTAGGAGTCTGTACTTTGCCAAAACAAAAGATGAGATCAAACACCACATTGAAAACTTTTTAAATAAAGCTGAGAATATAACTGGAAATAGAGTGAAGTTTTTCAGAAGCGACAATGGTTTAGAATTTGTAAATAAAGAGGTAAAGGAAATGTTTTTAAAACGTGGAATAACACATCAAACCTCAGTGCCATACACCCCGGAACAGAACGGGAAGGCAGAGAGAGAGAGAACAGAACAGTGGTAGAAGCACCAAGGACCATGTTACATGAAGGGAATTTACCAAAGAAACTGTGAACGGAACTATATATTATAAGAATAAATCGGGTCGTAAAGAAGGTGAATCGTTTCCTTTACCAAAGTATGCACAACCATTTCATACGTTACATATGGACCATTTAGGCCCCTTTGCTCAGTCGAAACGCAAAAAATAAATATTTAAGGGTTATTGTAGATTCTTTGACGTATTTATTTCTGCGGTTCGATCAACTAAGTCTGCCGAGGTTATTAAAGAATTGGAACATATATCTAAAACTTTCGGTAATCCTAGACGTTTGATAACAGATGCGGGTACCGCATTTACTTCTCGAGAGTTTGGGACGTATTGCAAAAACAAAAACATTAGGATACATATAGCGGCCACAGGTATGCTTAGGTCAAATGATCAGGCCGAAAGATTTAATAAAACTATTCTTGAGGCTATGAAAACTTTAGGCGCAAATACTACAGAAGATAATTGGGATCAACATTTTAAGATATTACAGCAGGGCATGAATAGTACCATACATAAAACAAATAAAGCCGATCCTAGTGAAGTTTTCTTTGGATATCATTTACGAACAGATAGTGATATGTTAGCGCCTGATAACATGGAATTGATTGACGTCTCTGACCTCCGCAGAACGGTAGATTCTAATATAAAAGCAAGCGCATTAAAACAAAAAGAGCGTTTTGATAGCTCTAGAATGAAAGCTAAAACATATACTGAGGGTGATTTTGTGCTGGTTAAAATCCAAAGCAAAAGCAATGAAGGCCAAAGCACAAAATTATTGCCTACCTATAAGGGGCCGTTCCAAGTTAAAAAGGTCATGGGAAATGATAGATATGAAACAAAAGATCTAAGGGGTTCTGAACGCAGTAGTAAGACTTACATGGGCGTAGCTGCGGCAGAAAATATAAAGCCATGGATTAGGATAGACGAATTTGCTTCTGATAATGAGTGGTAAGAAAATAGCCATTTTGGCAATAATAATTAATTCGTTTATTAAGTTTTGCATATTTAGCATCTCTTTTATTTAATCCTGCTTAGGCCGCTATCCCACTGGCGTTTTACGAGCGTTGACGTCTCTCCGACGTCTTCGCAACGTCAACGCTGCGCTGACGCAACGTTAACGTCGTGACGTCGCGTGGTAATAGTTAACGTCTGCTAAACGCGACGTTAGCGTCGCGTTTTATGTAGCACCAAGTGCACGACGCGACGCTAACGTCGCGTTTAGCAGACGTTAACTATTACCACGCGACGTCACGACGTTAACGTTGCGTCAGCGCAGCGTTGACGTTGCGAAGACGTCGGAGAGACGTCAACGCTCGTAAAACGCCAGTGGGATAGCGGCCTTATTATAGTAATTTCTCTAAGTGCTTACCTTCCTGTTTACTCTTTCTGGATAAATAATAGTGGAAACAAGTAAAGTTTACTACTTCAATTTTGTTAATGTACACCCACTCTTACCTTATACAGATCTATAGTTATGTTAAAATTCAAATACAATAGCGAGCCCAGGTAAAACTCTAAATGGGACTCTACTCCGAAACTGCAGTATTTAATGGCCGGTAAATATACTTGGTACGTTTAAGTGAAGTAAAATACTGCAATAAAGCGCAAAATGTTTTCGGTATTGACCTATCGATCCGGGTCGTGCCTCATACAGTTGACTTAAGTGAAGCGAAATGCTCTTTAAGTGCAGATATGTGGTACGCAAAAGGAGTTGGTATAATGCTAAAACTGGTACGATTTCCAAGTAAAGAAATAGAACAAGAGTTGGGGTAAATGGTGAGCTAAAGAATGAAAGTGGTATTGAATAGCAGTTTTATTTCAGAGTTTCACCTGGACTCGTGAGGTGACAGGGGCTGCCACCATACAGGATGACCGTGTTGGCAATATCGTGAAAAAGCGAGCAACACCGGGTTTCAACAGTAGATGGCGCCAACCGCTTTGTGACGTCAGCAGCCAATAAAAGCGGAAGTAAATGGTTGGCGCGGTTCATTCGTTGGAGGATCATTTAACAGTGTTAACCTAATTAATAATAATTTAGTGTATAGCGGAAGCGCTGTTGGTTTTCCTATTGATCGTTAAGTGTGAAGTTATTAGTTAAGTACTAAATAA
>LUGF01023828.1:10544-21847 GCA_001625245.1 Calycopis cecrops
AAGAGAAATCACATAAATCCAAATTCCTAACCTGAGGGACTCTACAATACACGTAAGTAAGGACTAAGGGCCTTCGCTGCGTTTAGCGCGCGCAAGTCGCGCACGTCCGGCGCGGGTATTCATACATTTCGTGCGACGGATCACTCGGCTCACGCAACGCTGCTCTATGGGATGCAAGCACGCGGAGAGGACGCGCGCGAGCGGACGCTCGCGCCACGCGCACGCTTAATGCTGGCTTCTCACTGCGCATGTTATCCCGCGCCGCGCCGCGCCCGCACGCGCCCCGCGCAGTGTGAAGAGCTAGGCGCGGCGCGGCGCGGGCAGACGCGGCGCGGCGCGACCTATCCGCTAAAAGTCGGTAACCTCAAAGGCGCGGCGCTGGCTCGCGAGTGTAGGCGATCGATACATATATACATATATACACACATTCATCCACCAACCAACGGTATGCGCCGCGCCGCGCCAGTTTCCGTTGGGTGGCGTGGTGTGTCGCGTGGCGTGTCCTTGCGCGTGGAGCGGCGCGGCGCGTAGTAGCACGCGCAGTGAGAAGCCAGCTTTACGCAGCGAAGGCCCTAAAATATGACGACAGGATGAAACCGAACTGTACACTTACCGCCCATCGACCACACGATCAGAGGCTTCCGTCCGTAAGTGTTGGACCAAACCCCCAGGAATATCGACAGGAACCCCGGTCCGATGTACTCTATTATTGTCACGACGGTCATCACATGGGCCGAATACGCTTGCACCTCGCTCTCGAGTACCGCGCTTATGTTCGTTCTGACCGGTGAAAGAAACGGGTCGCAAACGTCGTTGGTGTTGTTCAGCGCGTGCAAACATGTTCGATGTAAAATTATATTCCTGAACGCGGATCCTAAAAGAATAAATATAAATAAATAAATATGAGATACTAGCTGCGCCCCGCTGTTTCACCCGCGTAAATTTCGATCCCCATTACAAACATACAAACCTTCGCATTAGTAGGATTTTAAAAACATCACTCATCAACAAAAATCTAGAATTTTCAGATAGACCTTTTTGTCCTTGTTAAAACAAATCAAACAATGGGATGTACATGGTGTTAAAATAATAATTAACCATGTAAATAAACATATTTTATACTTATTTATGAAAAGAATAAAAGCTATGATTTGCTATACTTGTACCTACCTGAAAACGACAACCCGACTAAAGTTATAAAGAGTGGGATTTCTATTGATGTCCTTACAGTTCTCTTTGGTATTACCACCTTTTCTGATTCTGTGAGATTCTCGGTAGCAGATGCGTCGTTAAGTTCCGTCATTTTGTAAAAATGTATTAGGTACTACCTTCACTTAAAAAATACACTACATAAATTATCACGACATTTATATTCGAACACAATTATTTTTTTTATTGATACTTATTACACTGACACAGAAATAAAAATGCCGTGAAATTAGTGGTTCGTACTTTAAGATTACTCGTTTATCATAAACCTGCGTTCACATTCACATAATTTAAAGGAAAATATGTTTTTCCTTGAAACTCTATATCGTATCTTTGGAAACCTTTTACTAGTAGGTAGCTTACTAAGTTAACCTATTTACGTAGACTGTGGTTATCATTCACCCGCTTGGAAAAGGATCAAAATATCACATAATGCATTGCAATATGCAACACTTTAAAATACATATTTAAATGTTACATACTTTTTTTTTTTATACCACGATGGTGGCAAAAAAAGCATACGGCTCACCTGATGGTACGTGGTTACCGTAGCCTATGGACGGTTGCAACACCAGGGGCATCACATGCGCATTGCCGACCCTTTACAAACCTATTGACTCCCCTCTTGAATAACCCCATATTGTAGCCCTCTGGGAAAACCATACTTTTTTGTATAAATATTGATTCTTTAATGGCGTTAGGGTGGAAAATCTTAAAGGTTCGCGTCAGCAACATGCTACGTATTCAGCAATGTGGAGCTACGCTAACTTGTACCGTACATGTGTTTGCTACTCAGGTCATTATTAAGTGCCTACTTGATAGTATCATGTTTTCTGCCTGTTGCTTTTTGTTTAAATAAAAAACGGTTCTGACGTTGCTATAAATTATAAGTTTTTAACTTCAGAAATATTCCTTATTGCTGGTGCCCGCGACTTTCGCTTAGCGTAGTTCTATTATAATCAAAGTGATTTGTTATTGTTTGCTTCTATCAAATTTTCAAATCCGTCGGGTAAAGTATTATTAGATACTGAATTTTTCGTAGGAATTAGCATTTTTCCCTCAGTTAAAAGTCTTCTAGATGTTGACTAAGCTTAGTACCTATCTTATACACCACAAAAAGATTCATTCGAACCCATCCAATAGTTTCGGAGATTATACAAACAGACAAACAAACAAACGGACAAACAGACAGACAAAAAAATTATTAAACATTGAAAAGTGTTCTAATACTATTTTAACATCGCCCCCAATTAGCTTTTCGTAAATATATTCAATGGACACATGGATTTTACTATTATATGTATAGATTACAAACGACAGGCGTTGTCGTTAAATTCAAATGTTTCATAAGGTTGCAATACCCACTTTGGACTGCGGTTAAGTATATTAAAAAAGCTCTAAATTAATTTATCTAAATTATTTTAAATACGAGAACAAGAATATAACAAAACCATTTGACGCTGGCTACGTCAGAAGCTTGTCTCCACTCTCCAGTCCGTAGTATCTTTATTCTGGAGAGGGAGAGCTGAGAAATCATCCTCCCCTGAAAAATCCTGCGCGTTGCGACAATAGGTACGTAGCAAAGATTAGATGCACCACAGAACTTCCCCTACTAATAATATCTTTGTATATATTTATTATTATTTGTTTACCTAAGACCATGTGAACGTGGCTTTATCTAATTTCCTACATGATAAGGCATATAAAATGGCACCTTATCATTTGAATATCGCGAAAAATCGAAGTGTACACTTCGACCTTGACTGAATATGACTCATATTATGTTTTCTTAGCGTATTTTCCCTATTTTATTAAATTTCTCTGACTAACAAGGAAGTTAATTTTTTTTGTGTATGTACCTAATAACTTTCACTGTGATGTGCGCTTTAGGAAATGCGATGTACCTTGTATTAAGTATACCATAAAAGAGGCAGAAGTGTAGACTGTTGAGTAGTATATATATACTATCCTGTATCGTAGGAAGCTGAGTAGTCATCAATCTTCAAATAGGTAATTGTTATCTATTAGAATACACTATCTATTTCAAATTAAAGCCAATCTTGATGATTGGTCAATGATTTTGGAGAGTAGACGTTGTGTCTTTAGATAATACGGAGATACGCCAACGAAAAATCTAGTCCAAGCTCTCCTATTTATAGAATTATGCGGTCACAGGGTGCAGTAAAGTTGATTCACAGACGCATTCAACTTTACTGCACCCTGCGCCCGTGAGTGTCTTTGAAACAAAGTTTGGCAATGCCAGTAATATTCGCAGAGAAGACACACAGGGACAACTGACAGTAGCAGTCGCTGACGAATACAGCAAGGATGACATCATCATCATCATCGTCAGGAGATACGAGTAGGAAAATGAAAAAAAAATAAAGAGTCACTATTGCATATCATGGTATTGAGTAACTGATAGCTAACTCCCTGCTGATTCATTGCTTTATCTGTTTCGTAAAATCGATACATTGATAAGCTTCGTAACAGTCAACAGATATTCGATCTATCGTACCTAAGTACGTATATAAAAATAGCATAATCAACAAACATTTCGGACTATTTTGACATGCTACAAATAAATAATTTTTGGTTGCGTCTGTTCGTAGTTTTCTGTTGTATTTGTAATGAAGCCATGATTCCATGATACATGCTACGTTTGCTAAAGGATTTTTTTTTTTATATAGGAGTGCAAACGAGCAGTTGGAGCCATTTTCATGACTATCGACGTCCACAAACACTGCGCTGCCCTCCTTTCTCCTCTCGCCTCCATGGGCCACCGGCTACTTACACACCGCACGAAACGCGACAGCACAGCTGTCACTTTACGCCGGTCTCGTGTAAGCGAGAGGTACCTCTCCGGTCGTGCCAGCCCAATTCGACTGCATGCAAGCATGCAGTGTGGCACTACCTCTTACTAAGTGTGTGTGTGAATGTGTGTGTGAATGTGCACAAAGTATGCATATAGTAGGAAGCAGTGGGTGCCGTGGGAGGCAGGGGCTACATCCGATGACATACCCTGTATCCATATAGAATACTGACACACTTTGGACAGCCAAGAATACGAATAAGAACTACCTTCTTGGGGGCCTATTCAAATCATCGTCTGGAATCAGTCTTTCTCTTAATGTTGGCAGTTGAATACTGACCTTACTGGAACGACCCGACCAGAGGTCAGTTGCCATCGAGTTACTATCCTGTAGTCATGCCGCTGAGTGGATGGAGCCGCGCTGGTCGTAGTCGCAGCGCGATCGCGCGCTGGCTCTGCCGCATGCGCTTCAGCGCCAACAATAGAGCTCGACCTTCACGGATGGCTGAATTGAGGATCAGATCGCCGGAGGCAGAGGAGAAAGGTGTTCCGTAACCTAAAAAATTGGGCGTTTGATCCAGAGGAAGAGCACGGTAAAGTATCTGTTGTAATTTTCGTGCACCTTGGGAATAATCTTTGGGAGCTCTTTGAGGAGCTCTTTTCTCTTTATAATAGTTCCCGAAAGCATGGAAAGAGGGCCGTTTATGGCTATTACCAAAAGGCGGCAGCGGACACAGCATCAGTGGCACTACTAGTAGTATTGCTGAAGAAGGCTGGAACTCTTCAAAGAGTGATGGCATTCCGCCTTACTCAGCACCTGGAGGAAGGTCCGGGCCCAGGACTTTCCTTGAAAACACTCGATAGACTCTTTCAAATGTCTTGAGCATGGCGGCGGCACTGGGCCGACTCTTCCACAACTTGGGAGAGCCCAACGATTCTCGCAGGAACCGCGACACTTGCAGAGCCTTTCGCTGTGTTTTCACGCCATTGAATTCAATATTGCGCATCCTTCATACCATCAATGTACCTACAATACCCAAAATATATTCTCCCTATTTTTAAAACAATACATACATAGGTTGATAAAATACCGGTAAATTGTTATATACCATATGACGATTATGAAAATGTGATCCTAATTTAACATCTCTAGAACATCGTCCTCGGAATTTTCTTTAAGCTCGCTTTCGCAGTGACAATTCCTACGTTTATATTTTTTTTTATAGCATAGGAGGCAAACGAGCAGTTAGGTCACCTAATATAAAGTGAACACCAACGCCCACAGACATCCGTAACACCAGAGGTCTAACAGATGCGTTGCCGACCTTTGGGGAAAGAATAAGCTCTTTTCTTGCAGATCCCTAGGTCGTATCGGTCCGGAAATACCGAGGGGGGCAGCTGATTCCATATTGAAATGGTGCGTGGGATAAAATTGCGCTTATAGCGCACAGTAGTAGACTTCGGGGGATCTAGGTGGTGACGGTGGAATTTGGAATTTCGGCGCGAAGTCCTATAATGGAATTCAGCTGCAGGTATTAATCCGAACAATTCCTCGGAACACTCCTCGTGATAAATACGATAGAAGATGCACAGCGAGCTGACATCTCTACGCAAGGCAAGAGTCAAGCTGGCGGGTGAGATACTGGTTATCGACGATTTGAGTCGCTCTTCGTTGTATACGGTCAAATTTTGTAAGAGGTAGTGCCACACTGCATGCTTGCATGCAGCCGAATTGGGCCGGCACGACCGGGGAGGTACCTCTCGCTTACACGAGACCGGCGTGAAGTGACAGCTGTGCTGTCGCGTTTCGTGCGGTATGTAAGTAGTAAGTAGGGAGGAGAAAGGAGGGCAGCGCATCTGTATAGCCTCTATAGTCTATGCGGATGTCTATGGGCGTCGGTAGTCACGAAAATGGCTCCGACTGCTCGTTTGCCCCCCTATATCATAAAAAAAAAAAAAAAAATGGAACGAGCTGATATTGTGGGGCTCCGGCTCAAAGGTGAAGGTGAAACGCGCAAACTTGTGTCTTTTTAGGGTTGAATTGGACTAAATTTAGTCGGCCCCATTCCGATACTTCGCGTAAGCTCGACTCCATTTCAGACACAAGTTTGTTCCGGTACTCGTTGACTTGTTCCCGTGAAACATTGGACGCGGCCAGTGTAAAGTGCGTCACCAGTGCTATCATCTGCATAGCAATGAATGCTGTCGGTTTTAAGCATGTCATTTATATGCAGGAGAAACAGAGTGGGTGACAGAACACAGCCTTGTGGAACGCCAGCATTGGCATACATGAGGTCCGAGCATGCACCGTCGACTACGACCTTAATGCTCCGGTCTGTCAAAAAGCTGGCGATCCAGTCGCAAAGTTTCACAGGTATCCCAAAAGTCGGAAGCTTGGAAAAAAGAGCTTTGTGCCAAACCCGATCAAAGGCTTTCGCTATGTCCAGACTAACTGTCAATGCCTCCCCCTTTAATTCAATAGCTTCCGCCCATCGATGTGTAAGGTAAGTTAATAGGTAACAAGCAGAGCGACCTTGACGGAAACCGTACTGACGATCGCTGAGCAGCTGGTGTTGCTCTACGTACCTCAGGAGCTGGCTGTTGATTATTGTTTCCATGATCTTTGAAAACAAGGGGTTATAGCTATAGGCCGGTAGTTGGACGGGTCCGAGCGATCCCCTTTCTTTGGGATCGGGTGCACTAGAGCTGTTTTCCAGTTCCTTAGGACGATGCCAACAGAATAGAAGTACCGGAAAAGACGCGTTAAGACAGGCGTCAACTCGGGGGCACATCTACGTAGCACAATTGGTGCGATTCCATCAGGCCCACTCGACTTATGAATATCCAAGGCCAGAAGTGCTTTCCGCACAGAACTCTGACGGATCTTTATGTACGGCATAGAGTGATCGCACCGCGAGATTGTAGGCGGTGGAGTATCCTGGTCATTCAAAGTCGAGTTGGATGCAAAAAGACAGCCCAGGAGATCGGCCTTATCTTTAGCATCATGGGCCAACGAGTCGTCACACCGGCGCAAAGATGGTAGGGATGGCATACCGAAATTTCCGAGGACAGCCTTGGCGAGAGACCAGAATGCACGAGTTCCAGAAGGAAGGCGGACTAGCCGTTCTCCAATTTTGCCAATGTGCTCTGACTTTGCTTTGGCGATATCACTTTTGAGAGACCTGGAAGCGAAAATATACTCCTTTTTTAGTGCGCTGGTATTTATGTCCTGAGATGTCACCGCTTTTAAGCCTGATAGCACTCCTGCTTATGGCGTAGCGCCAACCGACAAGAGCGATCGAACCAGGGCTGGGACTTGCCACCTATGGCCTAAAATTCCGTCTAACGGGCACAGTACTCCGTATCAGGCAGTGGTCCGATGAGCCTAGAGGAGCATCGACGGATACCAGGTAGCTGTCCGGATGAGAGGTCAACAGAAGGTCTAACAGGGAAGGTGTATGGTCGTCAATATCTGGGATTCGCGTGGGCGAGGAAACCAGTTGTGTCAGACCATATGCCAAAGGGAAGTCGTAGAAAGATCTTCCCGCATGATCGGTGGAGTGTGATCCTAGCCAGTCGGCGTGGTGGGCGTTAAAATCACCGAGTATCACGATCTCTGCGGTCGGAATCTGCTGGAGCACGGAATCGGTCGCCATTTCGATGTGCTCGATGAGTCGATCAATTACGTCGTTTCCGCTATGGGATCTATATAGGCACGCCTAGACGCGGGGATGGTCGTCGCTGTCTATACGTAGCCAGAGGATGGAGAGATACCTATCTTCAAGATGGCTTAGATGGTGAAAGCAGATATTCTCACCGACATATGCGCACACTCCAGCCCGTGGTATGAAGGAGTGTTCCAATTTATACCCCGGGTAGGTAAGGTGGGAAGTGTCAGTCGGAGAGAATATCTGCGTTTCGGTCAGAAACAAGAGAGCCGGCTTCGCCGTTTCAAGGTGGTGGTGAACGGCATTCAGGTTCGAATGTAATCCCCTGATGTTACAAAAGTCCACAGAGACTGTTTGGGGTATCTTCGGCTTCTTGCTTCGCTTGCCTTTTGCCGTAGTCTTGAGCACAGCATTGCCCCCCCCCTCCCCAGAATAAGTGGGGCAGCCTAGGCTTCCAGGTTCAGGGTGTGACTTTGAGCCTGGAGGTCCAGGGAGGGATTCTCTGACACCAAGGGTGCCAGTACCCTCCTGGGGTAATCTAAAAATTGGCCGTGCTACCATGAAGTTGAGGGGAGGGGGGTTTGGGCTTACCGGAGCTCTCACAGACCGAACGAAACGCGACAACAATTTATACTGCTGTCACTTCACGCCGATGTCAAGTAAGAGAGAGGTACTTCCCCGGACGCACCAGCCCAATTCAGCTGCATATGAATATGCAGCGTGGTGATACCTCTATAAGTATTATAGTATCTCTATAAATATTTCGTTAAGGTATAACCTACCCACCCTACCCAGAACAGTCGATTGTCAGTACCTAATTCATGACTACAGTAAACATTGTTATAGTATGTATAGTATGTAGATTGTAGGAGTTATTTTCTTAATTAAAAATGAGCATTCGACATTCCATTACCACCTGGAGAGTTAAGAGTTAATACAAATACAAAATGTTCTATTGTGCAGAAATACATAATATACATAACTCATACATTGATCACTAGCCTCCACCCTAGTAGGGTTCCCTGTGTCGTGGAGGTCAGTTTAGTTTTTTTAGTTTTTTAGTTAGTTACTTAGTTTTTAGTTATGCAGCTGCGTTGCTCTCCTTCACCCCGCCTCATGATGGGCCACCGGTTATAAACCGCACACGTGATAGCACAGATATAACAAAAACAACATGAAGATATAGTAACATTTTTATTCTTAAATTAGATACACGACTGAGTCAATATGATTTTTCCCTGTCACTCTACTATCCAATCATTACATTTTGTGAAATCATATTTAATTAAAAAAAAATAGTTTAAGTAGTATTTTTCCTATTTCATATCTTATCGTGGAATACAATGCTAAGAGCTAAAAATATTTAGCGCTTACATGTTTTTATAATCCTTTTACACCCATACACTGTATGAGTATATAAAGTGTAAGGGGATTTAATATTAATGCCGGATTAACACTGCAGCAAAAGAAGCTTTTGCTACTGGCTCCGCCCTTATAAAAGTCTCGGTTTAAAGCAAACTCTACATAGCCTACAGGACCTATAGCAATTTATGTGACCTTAATACTCGTACTCAAAATAATAGCCTTGACCACTTCTGAGGCCTTGCGCCAGAATTTAGCAAGCGTTAACTTATAGCATAGCTTAAGTAGAGTATCGGTCATTAAGGGTAAAAAAAGGTTATCCCACGGCACTACATGGTTACATGGTCAAGTAAAATTCTAGAGATTTGGAGTGGAAAATTGAGTGGCACTGAGTAGTTTTTTTCCGTGAACACCGCCAAGTTTATTTATGCTAAATAACAATATATTTACATGAAACGCCCAGAGATTTACCAGTGTCAGACAGCAGCTTAATTTGTTTCGCTTGATCATTGCTTCTCCGACCTACTTTTACGTTTGGAGAAGTGATGCACAAATCTGAAATAACAAAACACGTGTGAGTCAGGAGCTTAATCTACATAAAACATGGATACTATTAAAATATAAAAAGCCGTTTTATCTTCGAGTGCCCGCCTCTTTGATAATTATGATAACCTCGTATGCTGTTGAGATAAGCTGTTGTAGTATCTATTAAGAGTCAACTATGAGTAATGCAAAACGGTCAAGTGCGAGACAAACTACCAAATCAAGGGTTTTATGTATATGAGCGTCGATGAAAATGGCCCGACTGTTTTGCTCCCTCTATACCATAAAAAACTACCTTATGCCCCCAGCCCCACACACCACAACGGATCTAGGGCCGGGCACATCGCATAAATGCGTTTCCCCGCGTCACCAAACAACATAAATTTCACTTACACTAAAAATATGATACAGACGACGGTCGATATGGTGGCGAGTAGGAATATCGCGCCGGGGAACACGGCGACCGTCTTCGAGTAGATGGAGTTGTATATGATGGGCGAGACGATGGGGCTCACGCACTGCAGGGCGCACAATAGTGCGAATATCTTCACTATGTCCTCGACGGGCACTATCTTCCTCAGATGTGTCCTTAACAACGGCCCGAATAAACTTTTCAACGCAGACACTGCTGCCGCTGTAATTGTTTTAAATAGAACGGCATTAGATACCTATAAAATAAATGACAAGTAAAAAATAAGTTCAGTGAGTTTTCACTTGTGTGGATGATGAATCATTATTTACATGTACAGGTATATTTATATATGTGTACATGTACAGGTATACCTGTTATCATAACAGAGCCTGTTACGGTATATAGTTATATACTCATTAGGTACCTAAATCAGATTTATAAAATAGAAAATAATTAGGTAGGATGTTGCTATCTAAATCGCCATTAAATTACTTATTGCCATATGTAAAGAAACTGACTAATAAGTTAATTAATATCAGTTGCCAGTAAGTCAAGTTTAACAATTCAGGTACTTGTACCTTGGTATCAAGTTCCTTTAGATACAAGTGATTAGTTAATCAGTAGATACATGTAGCGTGAACAACATTCCTAAGATTTATACCACTTTTGAGTGATAATACTTTTAGTAGCTTTTATGTTAATCGAATTATTATATTTTTAAATTGCTTAGCTGACTCCGCCAAGTATAAAAATGACAGGTGAAAGATTAACAAAATAGCCTACACATAATGTGGATGCGGAAGGTTGTAGATTGTTAGTGAAATAAAATGAAAATGTTTTTATTCAAAATAAAATTCCAAAAATTAACTTTTTGTACGTCAAAAAATTATATCTACCACCGGTTCAACCCTAGGCCAGTCCTGAGAAGAACCGGCGAAACAAACTCAGCGAGCGTGTACAGACAGGCAGACTTAAACTGACATACCATGATTAGGTTGATCGGATGCTGACCGAAGGTGGTGTAAAGATTCATCGCGGCGAATGTATTTGTGTGAAAAGAATATGAACGTGTAGGAAGCAATACATAGGTATCTATAAGATATATACAAATATACAGGGTTATTTTTTGGTAACCGGCCAAATTTAAAAATAAGGAAGTAGACATCATTCCAAGAGAGTGTTTTAAATTTTATAGTCTAATTGTAATATTTTATTAAATGAAAATCGATTTGAAATGGTCCTTAAAAATACATAGAATTGTTGTTATTACACGAAATGTATCGACTTCAAGGTCAGT
>LUGF01023828.1:27814-40403 GCA_001625245.1 Calycopis cecrops
TACCACTTTTTTCAGAATTTGGACAATTTCTTGCGAGGAAAAAAAATCAACTCCGACGAAGCAGTCCTAACCGCTTTCAAAGAATTTGTTGATTCACGCCCACGAAATTTTTTTAGTAAAGGAATCAGTGAACTACCTATAAAATGGCAAAAATGCATAGATCATAATGGTACATACTTTAATTGATTAAATATAAAATTTCAGTTTTTTTTTTGGTTTTACTTTTTCCCTTATAAAACGCTAATTTCATAGGTAAGCACCTAATATTAAATAGTAGTGACAACTCACTGTTCTAAAACGGTGAATTTATTTTCTAAGATATAAGTAGATACTCACTCCTCACCTATTTTATGTTTAACTGATGTAATAAACTTTTAATAATATTGGGAATGTCTTCTACCTATATATGAATGGATGGAAATGAATGGGCTATTTCTTATCGTTTTCTTTTCCCCAGGTGGATAGTAAATTGAGACAGTTGTTTGACTTAATTGGGATATCAGATCACGAATTACCTTGACCTATCAGGAGAGTGTCTATTGTCATCCGTGTATCCTATTCAAAATCAAAATCAAAATCAAAATATTTTTATTCAAAATAGAATTTGAAAAATTGCTTTTTGAACGTCAAAAATTTAGTCTACTTTTATTGACGTACATAACGCATGCCGGTAGTAAGTGGTAAAGAAAACAAGTCGTCATACCCTATCCTACTAATATTATAGATGTGACATGATATATAAATGCGAAGGTTTGTATGTTTGTTTGTTACTCCACGCAAAAACGGCTGAACCGATTTTCATGAAATTTGGCACACACGTACCTAGAGGGTAACTTGGATTAACACATAGGATGGTTTTATCCCGTAAAATGTTCCTATGGGAAGCCATGGGATTATTTTCTATTTTCCACGGGATCGAAATTTACGCGGGTGAAACCGCGAGGCGCAGCTATATTCTATAAACTAGGAGTCTTCGCGTCAAACATTTCATGTATGAAAAGTGACCTAGCCGCAGCTCAGATGTGAAGTAGGAATATATCAAGAGTTAATATTCGTGTAGCATTAACTGTTATTTAATTTAAGAATTAGCATTGGTAATAGGCATTGGCCTCTCTGACCGCTCGACGTTATTTAATAAACACACACATTATGAAGGCATACACAAAGATTTCATTTATTTACTTACCAAGGAAAACATTGCCTATGAGCCCTACAAAAAGGGGCAGTTCGATTGTAGTTCTGATAGACCTTTTCGGCGGCAAAACATTGTGACTAACTGCAGTAGGCTCCGTATTGTGGGCCGCCATTTTGATATATTTATGAAAGAACTTAAATATTTTTTCAAATACCAAACACGTTATTATTCATTACTATTTGAACGTGTATTGGCGTTTGCTTTTATTTAGGTTACATTAAATATCAAGAAGATAGAACGAGATAAAAGTAACAGACGTTATCTTTTATCTCACGAGATGTAGTGACTCAGCCGGAGGATTTTCTCCCAAGTAGCATATGGCTGAACAAATTTAGGAGGAAAACGGGTATAACTATGTAATCGATTTTGTAACATGTATTGACCTACATTGCTAGCCAATCTGGCCGGGATGGTCTGTCTTTTATGTCGGACTCTGTTGGTGATTACCAAGGTTGTTTTCCAAGAACTCACAGTGAGACACGTTCAGCTGACGAGGGTGAGAGAGTACAGGGTGGAGAATAAATCTTCTTTTGGAAAAGAACCCCGTCTTCAGAGTCAAGCAGGTCAGGAGTAGGTTTCGCAATAAACAAACACAATGCCGCAAAAATGGAGGAAAGTCCCATACACATATTGGAAGGTGTCACCACTCTACGCTTGCATTTGGCTATTCACAAATATCTTGATGTCATCAGTGTGTATGATCCTATAATGGACAAGGATGAGGATATGAATGCCAGGTTTTATGACGAAGTCACACAAGTCCTCGCTAAGATTCCACTTACAGAGCGATTGCTGGTAATGGGCGACTTAAATGCGAGAGTCGGTCACGACTATGAAGCCTGCCCGCGGTTCTGGAAGGGCACGGCGTTGGTAACATGAACAGGAATTGACAGTTCCTTCTCTCTTTGGTGCCGAATTCGAACTTGCTATTAGCAAAACCATGATTAGTCTCAGCAAAGTGCAAGACCACAGATGCCGATGTTTCGACCTCGGATGCATCCATATCCGAGGTCGAAACACCGGCATCTGATAAATTATGTGATTGTTCGACAACGGCACATTGCCAATGTAGGTACATATCACTCGAGTTATGCGAATTACATTTGTTCCATTGACACGGGTTGTCGAAGAAGCGAGATCTAAACGTGGTGACATAGACAAACTCCAAGGTTTAAAGGTACGTTAGATTGATGTTGCAGCGGTTGATGAATAGACGAATGTACCTAACTACAATGGATTTTGTTTCATAATAGAGGTTAAGTGCATGAAAAACACTTAACCAAACATTAAAAGATTTACTAAATGTAAATATAGATGATTTAAACTAATTAATTCATTCTGAGATAATTGGAACAAAGCATTCCTTAAAATTTATTCACAGTGTAACAAATGAACATGAAGGCATCAACTATCCATTTGAATTTTGAATTGAATTTTCTCCGTGGATGAACTCCTTGGATGTACCTGACTTACCGCCATTTTGTACCCCACAACATACACAATAACATTACGTACCTTTTGATACAATCTGACAAAATTAATGAAAATTCATTAGATACGAAAACCTAACGAAATATAAAGAGATATCGATAACTATATCGATGTGCTTACTTTACAGTACATCCTTTTAGTGGAATATAGCAGCACGCTGAATGCATGCAGCCAAATTGTGCCGCCACGACCGGAAAGTACCTCCTGATTACACGATATCGGAGTAAAGTGACAGCTGGGCTGTCGCGTTTCGTGCGGTAAGTAATCGGTTCCCCATGGAAGAGGGAGTAAGTGGAAGGGGGACAAAGCAAATGTATAACCTTTATGGGGATGTCTATGTGCGTCGGTATAGTCATGAAAATGGCTCCGACTGCTCTTTTCCCTCTACTATAAAAAATATGGGTAAGTATTTAATTAAGATACGGATTAAACGATGTGAAATTATGTCCCAAAATTAGTTTTATCGCAAGCAAATAGGTAGGTGGGTAGATACTTATTAAGTGATTAAATGGGACTGATTACACGCAGGCACTTCACGAAATGATGTATGATAAGATGTTTATGAGTCATTCTTGATTCTACAGCGACTTATAGAAGACTAGTGTAGCCCTGCGAGTTCAGCCGCGTAGCCTACTTACTACGTATATATCTTACTAGCTGCGCACCCGTGTGAATTTCGATCCAGTGGAAAATCATCCCATGGCATCCCATAGGAACACTTTTTCGGGATAAAAAACAACAACAACAAAAACTATCTTATTTGTTAATCCAAGTTACTCTCTACGTGTGTGTCAAATTTCATGGAATCGGTTCAGCAGTTTTTGCGTGAAGAAGTAACAAACAAACATACAAACTTTCACATTTATAATATTAATAGGATAGGATAGGGCAGGATTGTCGCTGGAGGGATCCTGTAGCCTGCAGATCCGGGATCCCCCCAAAAAAAGCGGCTGAGGGCACCCGCAGGTGGTTTAGTCGGAGCCATCCAGGCTCCCCGGTATCGTGCGTAAGTGCATTCCCCTGCGAGATCAAAAAAAAAAAAAGGGGAGGATAAGATAGCCTACCTCGTGATCTAGTCAGCATGTTTAACCACAGATCACTCAGATGATCTCGGGTTTGAATCACGGGTCGGACAAAAAGTGTTGTTGGGATATTACGAATTTTAATATAATTCCAGAGTTAGGAAGTTGGCGCTGTTACACCCTCGTGCCTCGGTAACACAAGCAGAAAATAAAAAATAAAAAAAAAATCTCAGTGGCGTAACTACAGGGTGGCAAGTCGGCAAAATGCAACGGGTCCCCAACCTGAAGGGGCCCCTGGTCAGAGGAGAATCCCAACTCTTAACATTTTTTATTACACATTTAGTTTTTATTTTTTATAGTAAAAAAAAAAATATTTAGTAAAAAAAAAATCTTTATTTGGGAGGCCCATATGATGGTGGTGATGGTATGATGAGGGATATAGTTACGCCACTGATAGCACTATCAACACTACACATATTACTAAGTAATTACTTTGCACATTACTTTTTGTTGCCTGGCGAATTAAATAAATAAATAAAGAAAATAAAATTTCTAAGTTACGTAGGAACAGATTACTAATCCAGTGATCCATAACGATATAGATGATGGTCGATAACCCGATAAACGATAATAACTGATTGATAAGCTTCGATAGGTAAATATCGTAGCCTACTAGGTCGGTACTGGGTTATGGGTCGGATACCTACACTAGAGTACCACCAATCGGCAGTGAGTTCGCAGAGGGGTGTACTTACATACTGTACTAGGCACTAGCCCATCCCCTCATAAGAACCGTCCCAATAAAAAGGCGTTAGGTGCAAGAATGAATCATACACTTCGGAGATAACGTTTCTTCGATGACACAAGCCACTATCAAATAAACGTAATTCTTCGCAGGTCTACAATCAATAGGTACCTACGAGTTCGCAAGTTTCCTATAATTCACTGGGTACCTATACCCTACCCGACTAAAGTTTAGGTTTTTTTTTTTAAATGGTATATGTGGGGCAAACGTGCAGTCGGAGTCATGACTACCGACGCCCATAGACATCCGCGTAGAGACTACACAGATGCGCTGCCCTCCTTTCTCCTACCACCTCCATGGGCCACCGTAATAAGAATAGGTAAGGGCAGAATAAGAGAGTTTTAATTACCTACGGTATTATAATAGCGCTAACAACGGGTGGTATAGCGCCCTATAACACTTTTGTAACTGATTCCGCTCTCTGCATTTCCTAGGTTATTAGGGGGACTTTAGTACGCGGTACTTTTAATCCCTTGTTTGCGTTACTCCATACAGTTGTAAGTGTTTTATTTTAGCGGACAATTATTAAGTCCTCGGACTAAAATCCCTCGTTTGCGCAAGCCTTTAAGGCTGGTTGAGAGTAATTATCCGAGAGCTTGCTGAGTTGCTGGTGTGTAAACCAGCCTTTATAAGATATAATTCCAGTTGCAGTAGGTACACAAATGCTAGTGATTTGTCGATCCATGGGACATTTCCCATTTGTCGTAAAAACGATCTAGCGTTTTATGATTGCTACAAGTGGCTCGTCGAGCGGGCATACTAGGTTTAGATTTGAAAGGGTGGCTCCCCACTCGCCGCATATGCTAAAGATAATAATAATAATACTTTCCACGCCGATTTCGGCGATGGCGACCTTTTTCTTTTTTTCCCTGACTCCTAGTTCAAGTGCGACCTCACATGGCTAATGTAGCCAATTTTGGCATTGAAGGTTCGTGCACAGCTGCTGCATGTGAGGACACCGATAACATAATAATATACTATGATGGAAGGCGGTTTACTCATTAGATGGTCCCTCTTCGTGTCCAGATCGCGCCTCCGTTCCTTTTCAAAGTCCAAGACACGTTTATGCACCAGATGACGCCACTCAGGCCGGTTGGCAGCCTGCTGCTCCCAAGCAGTAGGGTCGATCCTACATCTCTTCATATGTCTCTTAAGCACATCCTTATACGTCAAAAACTGGCCTCTGCGTTTACGCTTACCATGTTCGAGTTCTGAATAAAAGATGCGCTTTCCCAGTCTCCCTTCAGACATACGGGATATGTGACCGCACCATCGCAATTGCCTTAGCATTAGATACGCTTCAATGCCGCATACATTCGCTCGCCTCAGAACTTCCGTGTTTCTCACCCGATCGGACCATTTAATGTTCATTATGTCTCGTAGACATCTTAGGTGAAATCGGTCTAGGGTACGAATGTGACGACGATATAGACACCAAGTTTCAGCCGCGTAAAGAATGCTCGGTAGTACAATTGCCAGGTATACATTGACTTTTGCCTGCAGCCTAATATCATGAGACCGGAATACCTTGACACGCAGCTCGAGTCAGTTTGTCAAACTCGTACTCGAGTGAAAAAAACTTGAATTTGCACTCGAGATACCGAGTGAACTCGAGTCACCGAGTTCACTCGAGTTCACCCGAGTACACTCGGATTGCCGAGTGAACTCGTCACTCGAGTGACATTTTCACTAGTGACAATTCTACTAGAGTGACTTTTTTACTCGAGTATAACTCGAGTGAGGGAACAATCTTACTCGAGTGACTAGAGTCGCATCACTAAAAGATACATCCGATATAAGTTATAATAGCGAATGTTACTATTATTATCTTAGGCAGACGGCAAGCCATTTACTATGATATGGTCAGTGACCAATTAATTAATTATCGACAATGTAGCAAAGCTAGCAAATCTTATGGGCTTATAGAGGTCATGACCTAAATGCCATGCCCCGTGCTTAATACAGAACTGCAAAAGGTTCGCCCGCTTCTAAAAAGTAACACAACCGCCATAGTTACCTACTAACCAATTAAAAATTCTCGTCTTACTTCATTTTATATTAATAATGATAATAATATTGTGCTAGATTTCCGATACGGCGATCATTAAATCTGTAACATTCTGGCATATTATAGTGTTGTCGAGGACACTTTCTATGCTCTCATTCACCGCACACATATCAACTTAGAAAGGGAACCTAACCGAGGTGAGGCGATTGCGTTACGTTTTCTATTAGTGCTTTGCAGTAGGGAGTTTCATACAAAGAATACTGAACGGCTCGGGGCGATACGGTTACGTTGCCTTTTCGAGTTGATGTGCGAGGTGACCATAATTAGATACGACAGGAGAAAAAACAGGCGTAGGACCGACGGCTTTATGTGCTATCCGAGACACTGGGATGTACACCTACCGCCAAATTCCTGCCTGTTATTAGAAATTGAAAAATTCCAATAACCATTTTAGGTCCGACTCAGGCGAGGACCCGACTGTGGTTGAAGGAGCTTACCGCTAGACCACGAGGTAATCAAAAGTTTATATTAAAGGTACAATGACAAACAAAATATTGAAAACTTATATGTTTATTAATTCAGAGCAACAAGCAACTTAAAATCTAAAATGGCTTACATCAAAAACTATGACATAGTTACACATATTTTGTACCATTTCTTTTTGTTCCATGTTACATGGTAACCAATCAATTTTAATGGTACAATACCCTGCTATATGGTTGTGGGTCAAATGATGAGCCCATAACTTTCTGCTGTGACCAAAAAAAACAGAAGGTATATGGACGGAACGTCCAAACACTTTCATAACATATTCATACCCAAGTTAATATTTGTTCAATATTTTATATAGAAGTATTATCTGCTACATCTGATTACTTTTGCTTATATTAGTTTTAGTTTATCCTTGGGAATTATATGAGCGTCACATACTAGGTAGAAATATATATTTGCAGAAGAGTAGGATTATATCTCCTCTTTGACTATCTAAAATACAATAAAATTTCTTTCTCTAGTACTAGTTGTACTATTAATGACCAGAGAAAGAAAACTTTATATTTATATCACTATCTTTCACAAAATATGTTTGATAAACTTCGTCTATAACAGTTGTCTGGTTGTTAATTGTTGATTTACACAATATATTTAATACTAGGTATTCATTTTGTATAATTGAATTTTTCTTTTTTGTATCAATCGAAAGTAGTAAGACATTTATGTGGGAAGCGTATATTAAAGCCGTATTATGCATTTTATTACAATAACGTTAGTTTACAACATATAAGGCTGCGATACACAAAGTCCTTCGGCTCCGAGACAGATGGCTACTTGTGGTCTGTGTGAACGCTTCCTAAACACTTATACTACTTATTAACAATCATCACAGTTTATTTCTTATAAGAAAAGAATGTGTGTTTAGGTCATGATATATGAAATTTGAACAAAGTGGAGTGCGGATTATGTTTACTTTTGCAGTTATATATAAAGCATACCCAGCTGTAGGTAATTGTTAAGTAAGTCACCTCTTCAATGCTAGTTTTGTCACTATAAAATCTACATATTATGTTATTTATATGTATTATATTACTCATTATAGAGCACTACCTAATTAATATTAAACGAAAATTATTTAGTGTAAATGAAGTATGTATGTTTTTAGTGTTTTGAGTGAAATTCACATACATCTTTAGTGTTTTTACATCAGTATACAGTATTTTAAGTGCAGTATAAGTCTTGCGTCCCGCACAAGATGCTAAATGTTAGTATCAATAATACTGTTAGGTAAATGAGTGAAGCTTTGTACTATAAAAATGTAATCTTCGACTCGAATCAAACCGAATGTCTTACTATTTTCCAGTGCTCTGTATCATTTATACAGTAATGTTCCCAGCTGCCCAGGAGGCCCAATTCGGTTTCAAAGTCACAAATGAAAAGGGCCTCTTTGGCCTACAAATGTATAATTAGTCAACTCTATGGTTTTTCACGGGGTGCCATGTGCACAATAGTCATCTATATTAAATGTGTAACTATGTTAAAAATTTTATACTGAGCAACGTTTACAATAAACATCACAGATTATGTCTTACTTTGAACATAAAGGAACAGTCATATTTTAACCATTTAAAACAAAGTACAAAAAAAATTGTATGAACAGAGTACTTAAGTACAAATGAATGAAATGTACTTGTGCAACAACAACATATATACCATTTGATAGTAGATCTACCTACAAGTAAAACATATTCAGGCTACAAAAGCTACACTATATGTATAACAAAGGTATTTTATAAAGGCTAAATGCTACACCATCTCTCTCTTAAAATTAAGATTATATAATGATAAAGTTGTTATCCCATCCTATGTCCCTAGAAGCTGTAACTCCCTTGTGGAACATAGGAGGCATAAAACAATGTAGCACAAATTAAAACTTGTGCTATAACATAGAGGATTACAGTAACATTTTTGGGCTTCACATTATGTTGACTTTAAATATTATATTTTATAAAACAACAATAAAAAGAGTAATATAATCAAGTCATTGGATGATAAACAAAAAAAAAAATAATTCTAAATCACCAAAATCACTGAGACACTGGCTAATATCAAATGGTACACATAGCTAGAACTTAACATACAAGTCTAACACTAAAACACTTGTCAGGAAAATATAGTCCCGCATGAGGTTCAAACTCTCCAATATCACATGTGTTTGACACAGTAACACAAGCACCATGTACCACCAGCTGCGTGCTCACTCTACCACTCCTCATCCGGCTCCTGCCCTTGGTCCACCGTTGTGGCAGCATTGTTGAAATCCTGTAGACATATTATAAATTAAGTTTTCTACTAATGTATATAGAGGATCTTTTATGTTTGTTTGTAACAATGGTTCCGTTAAGTCATTAACTATATGATCATCCATGGAGGGAGTCACAACCCTCAACAATGAGGAAAATAATGAGAGAAAGAGGACCTAAGGCTCTAAAAAACTACAGAGTTTTAATTATTTTTTCACAATAGAAAGCTACATAGGCTATATTTTATTACGATCGAACAATTTTTATCTTTGATGCCCAATATAGTGGGCGAGGGATGGCTAATTAGTCAATCTCCATATTAAATATAAAATTCTCGTGTCACAATGTTAGTTGCCATACTCCTCCGAAACGGCTAGCCCGAAATATATTGAAATGGTTTGTGCCTCTCGGGCAGGTATAGAATCGGCCAGACATCAATTTTTCATTTCGATATTACCACGGGATCAAAACCTACTACTCAGCTGGTAATTATATAAAAATTAAAAAACACTAACATATTATAGACTTGGTACACAATTATTTACATATATAGTACAGACTTCCTCGTGGTCTATTGGTAAGCGTGTTCAACCACAGACATGAGGTTATTGGGATTTTTCAATTTCTAATAACAGTCCGGAGTCAGGAAGTTGGCGGTGTTTACAGCCAAGTGCCTCGGAGAGCACGTTAAGCCGTCGGTCTTGCTCCTAATTTCTCAGCGTTCGTGTCGGACTGCCGTCCCATCGGAATATGAGGATGAAGGAATAGAGAGTGCATTTGTGTCTGCGAGTGCACTTGTGCACTATAATGTGTCATGCGAAGATGGCTCCAAGATCGGCTAGGGTGATATTACACAATTATTTCCAAAAAACAACAATTTTGGACAAATAAGCATTGCAAAGAATGTGTGGTACAACTAGTATGTTAAAAAATAAAGTTGAAAAACAGATTACCTCATCTTCTAAATCTCCCTTTTAGGACGCAAGAAAAAGAAACATTTTCAATTTTAGACATTATTGTTAGTCAAAAAAAGTAAAACATATTCTCATTTTTTCTGTCGTCTTGCAAAACATTGACCTCTCCCCTCCTATGTATGCCAAGAACCCTTTGCTCCTTTCATAGAACATCAAAAGACATTGATTGTTTCCCTTTTCATGTATATTATGCTATATTTATTTTATTGCATAATCTGAACAGGAACATAAATCGTTTTAAGTTAACATTTCAACTGTTCTTTATCGAATGTGGTGTGTTATGTGAGTTTCTGTTGGTCCATTATGCGGATTTCTATGGGGGGTGGTAGTCATAAACACGACTGTTGGTTTGCTTCCTTATACTATAAAAAGTATTAAAAATATGTGTGCGCTTTAGACCACACGAGTGAAGTAAAACTTTATACATAAAACATAACACGCTATGAGAGAAAGAAAATGTACGCGCGCACTGCTATTTCTTGCTCCTAAAGTAATATAATAAAAGTAACTCTTTGTCTTCACTAACTTATATCTCCCTCTCATCTTCCGTTTGCCTCGCCCGATCACACGTTTCGTAACGCTCTCGTCACGCATTTATCAGTAGACTCCCCAAGTCAAGCGCATGTAAAGAAGTTATACTAAAACAATACTCACTCTAATATCACTGCCGCCGTATTTGTTACTCTTATATGTCGCAGCGCCTCCGTGCTGTAGGAAGTCTGGCACTGGCTGATCAGCTTGTTTTAGGATTTTAGCCAAATCGGCCACTAGAGCGTTGTCCTGTTGAAAATCATATTATATTAGAAAGAAAATTTCTCACTGTATAACTGTAAAGTAGTCTACGTTATTTTAAATGTGGCTCACCTTTTGTGAATCAAAGAATGACACAGCTAGCCCTCTGTTACCGACTCTCCCTGTCCGTCCAATTCTATGCACATACTCATCTATGCTCTTGGGCAGGTCAAAGTTGACAACAATGTCTACATTTTTAATATCTGAAACAAGTAATTATTACTACATTAGTGTTGTGTTTTACTAATGAAAATAAAGTTTCTTTCATTATTAGTTATTTACGAGAAAATCTATTCATAACTCTTTAATTGAGCAATGCAATAATGAATAAGTAATTTTACAGGGACACGCACAGGAATTGTCCGGAATTTGGTTATAAATTCCTATATTATACTATAATACAGATAGCACCCAGTAGCATAACATGGCAATGTGTATTGTGTACTTATCACATTTATTAAAGTTGCCTTCAATGCCTTCTTATACCTATAGACGGCGGTTACACACACCTCTAGCTCATTTGTACACACACCTCTAGCTCATTTGCCCATTATCACAGAAAAAGTAAACTGTTTAAGTTGTATAAACCCATGAAATTGAATGCGACAGATTCAGCTATAAAAACAGCAGCGGCAAGCGATGTCAAATTCCACGAACCTGTTACGCTACTTATTAATACCACGCTGGCGTAGTACATATAGCCGAGTGTAATGTGAAATACTTTAGATGCACTAGTACAGATGTTCCCAAAGATATTTCGTCTAAAGTTTTAAAATCGGTATACAAGTACCTAAGCCGCGCGCCGCGACGGCGGTGGCCACTAGTATGCAGTGGCGGCCGCTCTTGAAGTTGGCGAGCGCCTCCTCACGTTCGCGCTGCTCGCGGTCGCCATGTATAGACGACGTGAGCGTCTGTTGCTCCGACAACATGGCCGCTATGAAGTCTGCGTTGCGCTTTGTCTCCACGAACACCAGTACTCGTTTGCCGTCTGGATATTGAAAGAAAGAAAAAAAAATAAAGAAAATTTATTTGCAAGTATAGTTGGCCCAAGGAGGTGGGAGGCAAAGGAGGGCAGCGCATCTGCCTAGCCTCTATGCGGATGCCTATGGGCGTCGGTAGTCATAAAAATGGTTCCGACTGCACCTAGTACTATAAAAAATAAGTGACCAATAATGGCAACTCACTATTGTCATTGACAAGTTTCTTCTGTGTATTGTTATTTGTTTCTCAAATTATTATCACTAAAACAGTTACAAGATAAGTGAACAACTACGTCAACTCACCATTATCATCTATGAGCTTCTTCAATGTATTCTGTTTCTCATACTTGGTGACCTCGTGGAACACTTGCTCCACATCTGTGCTGGCCCCTCCTACCACCCCCACCGTCACGAACAGGTAGTTGTTGAGAAAGCGGCCCGCTAAGTGCTGGATGTCTTCCGGGAATGTGGCCGAGAACATGAGTGTTTGACGATCCGTCTGCAAAACAAATGGAAACTTGTTTAAG
>LUGF01023864.1:0-20938 GCA_001625245.1 Calycopis cecrops
GATATCTAAATTTGTCCAGGTGCACGTTTTAACGAAAGTGGAGAAGCAATTTATGATCTAATCCCTATCAGGTAAATTGGATTCTGGACCACGTTCAGAAGAAAAAATAATTTTCCTTTAATCTCACATAAGCAAGCCTTAGGGGGAAATTACTACGGGGACTTTTTGAACTATTCGATATTTTCCATTTTAAATTGTCAGTGGAAGCAACATTTTTAATTAAAGGAATATTCTAGCGTAAATGTGGTGAAAAACAACTTGTTTATGTTGTATAATATTCCTAATTAATTACAACCCAAATATTCGTATAACAGGTATCACCTACGGTACCTATTATACGAATATCTGGTAACATAATACAATTACATTTAAATCGTTCTACAATTACATTATCTATTATAATAAACAATTATAGTAACCCAAACATTTAAATCTACATACACAAGCCCATCTGTACAAAGAACGTCTAATTACTACACAAGGCAAAGAACTATTGTGTTTCATTACAAAGCAATTACATATAAATTGTTCCACAATTCCATATTAGCAATATTGTTTCCCGCCTTCATGAGGCAGATGCATCAACAATATGAACCAATTAATATAATTAGGATCAAGAAAATACGTCGGGTCTACCATTGTAGTCTCTCTCCGTATTTCAATTACAACGTGGAAAGCTATTGTGTTCCCGTCGAGATGGGGCAATTTATATGAAATAACAAGACCGTTGGTGGTTCGTGGCAGGATGGCGGTCTCTCTCAGACCGAGTACCTCAGAGCATAAATATTTTAGATCATGAATACTAGGTAAATCGTATCTATCGTAGATAGCTCAGGTGGGGCTGTATAGCACAGAGAATGCATGCAGCCGAATTGGGCCGGCACGACCGGGGAGGTACCTCTCGCTTACACGAGACCGGCGTGAAGTGACAGCTGTGCTGTCGCGTTTCGTGCGGTGTGTAAGTAGCCGGTGACCCATGGAGGTGGGAGGAGAAAGAGGGGCAGCGCATCTGTATAGTCTCTATGCAGATGTCTATGGGCGTCGGTAGTCATGAAAATGGCTACAACTGCTCGTTTGCCCCCCTATACCATAAAAAAAAAGAGAGAAATACTATCTTTATCTCTTGGCAACCCAGGCATCATTGTATATAAATATTATACGAGTAAGGCATTAAATGCTTACAAGCTTTATTTAAGGTTGAACGCAGCTGATGCTCGTGACGATAAAGGTAGACTAAACGATACGATATATATATATGTACGTATGCAAACTAAATAATACTTTATCTGTTTGTAATGTATCGATTATCTAACCGAAACTGTTAAAAAAGTTTACGAGAAGTATAGGAAAATCCTTTTTTTCAAAGAAGTAAAGAGCGGGAAAATGTAATCAAGCTTTGTACCGGCGGCTGCAGCGAGCGGCAACCTGGCATGGAGTGAATGACCCTTGCCGCCATAGATGGCCGTGCCCGCGATCAGCTGACATACAGCGATACAGCGTGTATGAAGTGAGGAAAAACTTCTGAAAAATCCTGTGGCTAAACTATTGCTCCGAATGATCTGATTTTTTATGTATAGCCTGGAAATGAAACATGACACACAAAAAATGAACATGTGATTTCATTTAACGCCTCTCGCTTTTATCAACCTTGTATAAAAATAAATCCTTTCATTTTTACCAAAATTTTCTCATATCTAATCACACTTCGTATAGTATAAGGGGTTGTCCCCTTATAAACTAGCAGTAGGAGTCTTTATAACTACCGACACCCATAAACATCCGTATAATAGCTACACAGATGAGTTACTACGAAATTACGACGGAATAGCCGTCAGCTTAGCAACTTACGGTGACGTTATACGAGCGAGATGGCGAAAGGGCGCCATAACGATGTCTTCGATCTCCACCCCGTAGTCGCATGAGGGGCGACCCTCATCTCTCATCGTCGTCATCAAACTGCGTTTTTCGCGAGAAGCGATAATTTTTTTTCTTTCTTTCTGCGAAGAAGTGGTATAATTTGGTCATGGGATCCCCTTCAAGCTCAGGAGTCGCACACCATTAAACCGTTTGATACTCTTGACCACACTCACCTCAAAAACCACAACCTAGACATGTGCGTGTATGTGTTTGTCTGTGGATAATAACTTTGTGTTTGTTATTGTATTTTGATGTACGTTTGATGGTTAATCTTCAAATCGACCAAGTCAAATTTGATAATCTAATGTGGATATTATGTGTGGATAGTCTGCCACCACTAATTTTCACCAGTGTTACTTTTATTTCATTGTATAAAAGAGAAAAAAAAAACCGTCTAAAAATTATTGGCTTCGTGCAATGCAAATTTTTATGTTTTTTTTTTATAGTATAAGGGGCCAAATGAACAGGCAGAGGCTTTTGATAGTTACCGACGCCCATAATGAAAAAAAATGAAAAATGTTTTGTGTATGAATTCACATCCTAATAGCAGGGGCCCCTGTACTAGGTTGATGACCTGTATTACTGGGTGCCCCGCTTCTCCACCACGACAACCGTAGTTACATTTACCCATAACCATACTTAATAAATGAATGAAATTTTGCAAGAGGTAGTGCCACACTGCATGCTTGCATGCAGTCGAATTGGTCCGGCACGACCGGGGAGGTACCTCTCGCTTACACGAGACTGGCGTAAAGTGACAGCTGTGCTGTCGCGTTTCGTGCGGTGTGTAAGTAGCCGGTGGCCCATGGAGGTGGGAGGAGAAAGGAGGGCAACGCATCTGTATAGCCTCTATGCGGATGTTTGTGGGCGTCGGTAGTCATGAAAATGGCTCCGGCTGCTCGTTTGCCCTCCTATATCATAAAAAAAAAAAAAAAAAAAATATATTTAATTTCATCTACTACTGAACCTATTTCTATATAGCCATCTAGACATCCGAACTCCTTGGTCTCGCTTGCAGGAGATGATTCTAGCATTTTATATAAATTACTAGCTGCGTCCCGCGCTTTCGCCCGCGTAAATTTCAATCCCATAGAAAAGATAAAATCATCCCATGGGAATATTTTTTCAAAATAAAAACTATACTATGTATTAATCCAAGTTACTCTCTATGTGTGTGATAAATTTCATGAAAATCGGTTTTGCAGTTTTTGCGTGAAGGAGTAACAAACAAGCATACAAACTTTCATATTTATAATATTAGTAGGATAGCTTTTAATATAATAATCCGCGGCTTCGCACTCATTAAATTCGATGTTATCATTCACACATAAACTTTCCTCCAGGTTTTTTTTTATTAGATAGAGTGATTCACACTCTATCTAATAAAAAAACCCATCAGAATGTGCGTAATTTTAAAGATCTAAGCATACACACAGACGGCGGAAAGTGACTGTTTTATACTATGTAAAGACATCGTGCATTTTTGAATAAAAAAATAAACGGAAACGAATGTCAAAAGTTGGGTCACAGTATAAGCGGGGAAAGAAACGGATGTTTACCAGGAAGTGGCCACAATGAGAAAGAAAACATTAACTCAGCGAGAAGTTACGTTAATTGAATGGCATAATAAAAGTGAGGAAACCTCGTCAGAGTAGTTAATTGGAATCTTTTATGTAGCCAAGTAATTTTGTTAGTCTTTGTCTATGGTTTTATAAGCGTGGCAAGCTCAAGTGTATTCTGTATAAATCAATTTATGATCACAATATCTATACATAATATGATAATATTCTTGGAAAGTCAAAACGTGTTTAGAATTTTTGTCTGTTTGTCTGTATATATATTTCGGGCTAAATTCAAAAATTACTGCATGGAATTACTTCAAATTGAGCATGATTATTATTAACAGGTCGGGTCAACATATAGGGTACATATACATATATTATCACGCTATCAGCTACGGGGGAGGAGCTGTAAATCTTTCATTTGGAAAAATAGTGAACCTCCATTTCTGAAGTCTGAAATCCGCGCAGGCGAAGCTGCGGGCGGAAGTTTGTGACGAATTAAAACTTAACGTTACATTTGATGTGTTACATCTGACATGTTATCTTTCTATGAATTTGAGATGAATTTGCTGAAATTGCTTTTGACGATAATAAATAATTGTACACAATTTCATACCTATGTTTCAATATGGATAAACTGTACCTAATTACGGCGAAACAAAAAGAACGGCAATAACTTTGAGAGTCTTGCACGTATCTGGATTACCAGATTTATGTATGTTCATCTGTTACCCCACATCTCTTAAACTTGTTATATTCAGATATTGTCTAAATATGACAATTTATGACAAGAGGTATTATAAGGGTCCGCAGGTCTAAACTACATGAAGTCTCATTAGACATTAAATGTACATTAAACATAACATCACCGTTTTTTTTTTGTAAATTTGATGAAAAAACTTGATAATGATAGTAGTATGTATGAAGAACACTCCCTTCATATGTTTGAAACAAGAAAAAGTACAAATGTGGCGCCGGAATTAGATGACACGGCAACTTGGCGGCGAAATGAGAAACGTAATGTTAACAAGAAGGCGACCCTCGAACAGTTGCAATATACGACGCTTTTTTATGACGAAGGACAAATTAATATTTGTACATGCCGACAATATTCTATCCTTTTTGAGAATACCTACAAAAGGGAACTTTTACAAGGTAGTGCCAGTGATACCTCTCCCTTAATGGCCATGCTCTAAGTGTATTTAGTTAGAATCCACACGGACCAAACAAGTTTCGGTGAAGATCAACTAATTTTCTTACCCTGTGCCTACAATCATCTGTACAAGATGATTATAGGCATTTGTCATAAAACATATATGTATATGACAGTATAGTATGAAACAGTAAAATATAAAACAGGAGCATGAGCAGTACAAGGATTAATGTTGACAATATTTACAGAGTTCGTCTTCCTTTCGCCAATATTATGACAGAAATAAAAGATCGAACCTACAGGGGTTAATATGCGCTATAAAAGTAACTTTTGCAAGGCAAACCTACAACACATAAAATAAGGACATAACGTTTTATGTCTTTCTAAGGTTACCTTTTACTTAAAACTCTCGTCACAAATATTGGGCACTATGATCTAAGCTGTGTGACTATCACTGGTCGTTGTTCCAAACACTTCCTGAATTAATACAACTTTTTTATAGCATAGGGAGGCAAACGAGCAATCGGAGCTATTTACATGACTACCGACGCCCATAGACATCCGCATAGAGACTATACCGATGCGTGGACTCACTTCCTCCTCCGCCCTCCATAGGCCACCGGCTACTTACACACCGAACAAAACGCGACAACGCAGCTGTAACTTTACGCCGTATTCGTGTAAGCGGTCGTGCCAGCCCAATTCGGCTACATACATGTGCCAATATATAATCTAAATATACAAATATTAATTAAAATTAAAGTAAAATAAAAATGTATAAATAATGGTTCTATAATCTAAAACTTAAATATTTAATACTAAATAATGTGTATCCAGAAGAAATAACAACAAAGAAAGATTAAGTTACTAATTACAAATTGTAGTTAAAGGGTTATGCAATTAAAGAAGTGTTTAATATAAAAATATTACCACACATTATTCACATTTGACAATAAGCTGACATGGAACACACAAAATTAAAATGAAATCTGAGTGCTACAAAAGTTAGATACCTTGTCGTTTTGTCATCATATATCATAATATGGGTAGCTGATTAAACACTTACAAGTTGAAATTGGACATAAAATGAATATGGGATCAGTGATTCATGACTTCGCAAAAAATAACATCCTAAATTCCCTAGAAAGCATTAAGAATACAGCTCTTTGTCTAAGTATAGGCATTTAAAAGAATAGCCCTGTTAAAGAATAAATGTTGAAGTTGGAGAGTACCTTAAAATATTATCGGCATTGAACATATGTATATTATAGGTAGGTATCTCATAAAATATTTACAAGTTACAACGTATCGTTATACGTGTAAAATATGAATGTGAAACTTCAGGCATTTCAAATTCTTCTCATGTTTTGAATAAAATATGACCGTTTATCTCCACTTTGTTCATATCATAAGCTCTCTTCAACTGAGCCGCCTGAGAGAGCGTTGATGAATGATTAAATTCTATTTAACCTGAAGGTTTACAACAAACGGCGTATTAGAGGCCATTTATTCACAATTTTGTTGTTTAGGGTGATTATTTTTTAATAATATAAGGCAAACGAGCATTCAGAGCCATTTTCACGACAACCGAAACCCATAGACATCCGCATGCAGCTTGTATAGATGTGTTACCCTCCTTCCTCGTCCCGCCTCCATGGCCAATAAACAATAAAAAAATATGTTGCTAAAGATGCTAACTATTAATATCTAAAAATAACACTATATACCAGCTATTTTATATAGCTATGTAGCTATAGTATACTGTAAAGTTTAAAATAAACGAGATGTTGATAATATTTTGAATTTGTCGCGTTTCTCAGGTTTAATTTCCAAAATATCGATACTAGAAGAAAAATTGAGAGGACCAAACTTGTAGAGAATCAAATTTCCCACACTCTCAAATCAAATTTGTTTTTCTGGAAAAAAAACCATTTTTCGTATATACGTAGGAGCCGGATTCAATCTACTTTTGAATTTACACTCAATAACCCCCCGGAGGGACCTACGAAAAATGTACGAACTAATTATTCACAGGGTCAAAATCTATAATGACTGAACTATGAATTGCATTTACCTGATTACTTCTGATGAATTTAAATTCCAAGTTGAATGAATCCTTACTGCGCATATATGAAAACTTGAGAGGTATAGGTAGGAATACATATACAATATAGGTAGGATAATATTATTATCTTTCCTGCCATTCTCTGTAGAGACTAGCCAGAACTATTAACTAGTGCAGGACATAATATTATAGTGCACAAATTTGTGCCCAGAAGGGTAAAGGTAAGGGTAGGGTACTTGACCCTATATTCCCTCATTATTCCATTCCGATGGGATTTCCGGTCGATTCTACGGTCCCAAATGGCTGTAGAAAAATCAGGCGCAGGATCGATGGCTTATCGTACTTTCTAAGGTAGAGACTGTTATCTATTTTTAAATGAACTATTGATGCTTACTTTTCATTGACTTATTTAATATTTGTTTAATGGGCTTTGGCCCACCACTTGTTCTCATCACAGCTACTCATGTGTCGCCTTGATCGACAGCGGCAACCACACTTGACCCTTAGATATGATCGCAGCACGAGGGAATAGCTACATCTGTCTTCTAAATCTGACTTATTTTAATATCTAATCTAATTTTCTGCATCATTGTTATGCAAATGTATTGTCCTCTTTTATTCCTCTCAACAGGCCACCGTGAACCGAACGAACGGCAGGAAAAAGACAGAATATAAATTACTTTACCTCCTCGGTCGTGCCGGCCTAATTTGCTGCAATTTAGCGTGATATTACCTGTTCCTATAAATATAAGTGGATGAATTTAAATATATTATATAGCGCCGCGCTACTGTTGCAAGAGAGTACATTATGTTCACTTACCCTCCACACTTCAGAGGTCTATTCTATTCGCGGTACACAAACGCGCTAAATTAATATTACATTTAGATTAGGAAATCATTGTACATATCTTGCCGATTACTTTTTTGTTCAAATAAATCTTAGTATTAAACAAACGATAGTAATTAAAATACACAAAAAAGTTGGTCAGTTATAAGAAGAAGAATAAGAAACGAAAAAGTTCTTTTATTTTCGTCGCTGAAACGTTTAATTATATCTTGTTACCAGGAGTTACCAAGTTTTAACAAATTATATTTGTTTAATCGCTGCTGTATTTCCCTTGGAAATGGAATTAAGGAAAATACCCATTAAGATCTTTGGAGTGTACGGGGTTTTCTTGCAAATTTTAAACACTTCTATTAGACCCTACTTATACCGTCATTCGTATACAAATAACGCTGTCTATATAATATATAAAACTCAAACGTGACATCTATCAACGCACAGCCCAAAAAACTGGACGGATCAAGCTGAAATTTGGCATCCAGGTAGATGTTACGACGTAGGCATCCGCTAAGAAAGGATTTTTAGAAATTCAACCCCTAAGGGCGTGAAATAGGGTGTTGAAGTTTATATGGATTTCGCGGTTGAAACCGCGGGGCATAGCTAGTTAAAAATAATACTCATTTGGCGCCCATGAAAGAAGAAAGGAGAAACTTGTAAAATAAACCGGTTTAACTAGGGTATATAGGACAGGACAATTTGACCGTTTTCGTTGGTCGAAATACTGGCTGTGGATGAAGGGTATACGTATGGTAATCAACTAAAAAGCAATACTAAACACAAATAATCGACATTTAAATCTTACTAATATAACAAATGTTTACAGTAAAAATATGGATTTGGATGTAACTTGGCATATACATAGAGTATAATCTTAAATAAGTTTTTTTAATAAAAGTATTTCGTTAAAACAAATGTATTCTTAAACTTGACTTTGCGTGGGTAAAACCCCGGGAATAGCTAGTATTTAAAATAGGCCAACGCTCATACATTTTGTAGGCATGCGCTAAGAAACTTGCAGTTATTACAGAACATGGAAGATCAGGCTTTCGCGGGCTCTGGTTCTATGAATATTGATGTGTCTGTAATATTCATACGGCTCATGGTCTCGAGCTGTAGAAGTGGATTGAATGTCGGATGAGGTTTGTATTACGTCTGAGTGCAATGGAAATTATCTATATTAAATTTAATTCAGGAGTCTTTTCTTTTGGCATTTCTTTAGCCATATTCAGATTTTTATTGCTCTTTTTTCTTTCTTTTGTTGCTAAGGTTGTTATTAAATATTCGGCTTCGTTCGGCGGCGGGATGTTATTTATTACCTTACTAGTTGCGCCTCGCGGTTTCACTCGCGCGTATGTTTCGATCCCGTGTAAATATCGAGATAATATCTAGCCTTTATCTTGACCCGACCTGTTAGTAATATTTGTGCAAAATTGTAAGTAAATCCATGCAGTACTTTTCAGTTTAGCTCGGCAGACAAACAGACAAACTTGTGAACAGATTGTAGATCACACCCCAAGCATTATTAAAAAAAATCTATGTACAGTTTTAAGTTTGTTACAATTTTATTAATTGTATATTTTCTATTAGGATACAACGCCATGCGGTATATTATTTTAGTTTAGGGTAAGTCGGCACCGTTAAGCTGCAATCAGCTCCATTTACAATCAGATATTTAGAGAGTGAGAGTAAGAGTATATTTCATCTACTTTGGAACTTATTTCCTAATAAACATAAAGACATCCAAACCCCCTGGTCATGCCGGCAGGGAGAAGATTATTCTGATACATAAATTATAACGGACATATTTTAATGGAAGGAGAAACGGAAACAAACAACAAAAGTTGGTTCACGACAGAAGTGGGGAAAGAAACGGATGTTTATGCGGAAGTGGCAACAATGAGAAACAAAACATTAACTCAACGAGAAGTTAATTTAATTGAATGGCACAATAAAAGCAAGCGAACCGCGTCTGAGTATTTCAAATCTTTTATGCGGCCAATTCATTTTATTAGTCTTGTGTTTTATTTGCGTGGGATGTGCAAGTGTATCTGATTAATGTGTAAATATATGTTTAATATATAATAAGATTTTATAGGAGGTAATGCCACGCTGATTGCTTGCATGCAACTGAATTGGGCTGGCACGATCGGGGATGGAAGTTATTTATGATCTACAAATGATTTCAAATAAAATAAAACTATGAGTGAAACAAACTACTACTATGATGACAGGACGCTCAAAAAGCGCATCCCTTACTTGCTAAATACTTTGCCTGCGGACATCAGGAATCTGGATAGTAAAATTAAGTTTACACGTGAGCTTAAAACATATTTATTAAATAGTTTAATATTATATTACATACTTACAATATATTACATACTTACAAGTACCTACATAAATATAAATGTATAATTTGAGACTGAATATCTCACAGACAAACTGCGTAAGTAGTTTTGTGAGGCTATGTAATAGATTAAGTTATAAGACTGAATAAACAAATTTCAATTCAAAACAATAAGTGAATCATATCAAACAGAAACGTTACAATCCCGAGACTTGGGAATAAAATATAGGCGATATAGGAGCAATATTAACAAATAGCAATATGAGCAATTTAACCGCTGGCGTAAGGAAATCTTTTGTGTACCAGCTTTTTTTTTATTTTGACGCAAGGATGCTTTTAGGCACCGTCCAACCGGCTTGGGTGAGTCAGAAGGCTGTGTCAGACTCGGCCGCCGTGGTGGAGTTCCCCGGATCTATCAGCAACAGGGCACTGTGTACCAACTTATTACAGCTTTTCTCGTTGGTTTTCCTAGACTGAATTAAATTTCTTAACATCGACTGTTATCTGTCTCTAGCTTTACTTCGTTCATAATATATGAATTACTATCTGCGCCCCGCAGTTTTACCCGTGTAAATTTCGATCCCGTGGAAAATCATCCCATAGGAACATGTTTTTGGATAAAAACTATCCTGTGTTAATCCAAGTTACTCATGTACACGTGTGTGACAAATTTCATGAAAATCGGTTCAGCAGTTTTTGCGTGAATGAGTAACAAACAAACATACAAACTGTCGCATTTATAATATTAATAGGATTGAACAACATTAACGAGCTGTTTCAATTTGCAACCCGAGCGCTAAGATATTATTAATTTAATTAAACTTTTCACTAACCAATTTAGATTCAAAATATTAAATAATTAAGAAAGTCAGATGCATTTCAAGTATAATACAAGTCATACTTGTACCTATCTCCCATTTAAGGCTCGCTTATGTGAAATTAAAACAAAAATGATTTTTTCTTCTAAACGTATTCCGAAGTCCAATTTACCAGACAGCGATTAAATCATAAAATACTACTTCAGTTTGTATAAAACGTTCATCCGGACAAGCTTGAATATATTCAACAATGCACCAAATCTCCTACATAATATCAAAATCGTTGTACTTAGTATATTTCTAAGGTTTTCACACCTGACGAAAACAGATTTGTTCAGAATTTGGCATATTATAGATAAGAATCTGCACTAGCATAAAAAATACTTTTGATCCCCAATAAAATGGTTTCGTTGGGTTTGCTTTTCATGAGGAAAGTTATTGAGATAGCTAATTATACAAGGTTGATAAAACCAAGAGGCATGAAACCACATATTTAGTGTATCATTTCCAGGTTACACAACAAAAATCAGATCAATGGGAGCAATAGTTTAGCCACAGGAATTTTTCATTACTTACCTGCTCCTACCTACACCTACTAAGATACATAATATAAAGTACACTCTTAAGAAACACAATGTAAAACTTACATTTGAATGCCATACGTTGAGCTGGAGCGGAGTCGGCGTCGAGTTGGTATAATGTGCGAATACTTTAAGGCTCAATTCAAACCAAAAGCGCAGCGAAGCGGAGCGCACTTTCAGTGTCATATAAATTTAAACTTTATTTTCATTACTGTAGTACTTATTATTGAATTCTCGCGACTTTCGCTCGGATTCCAGCGAACTCTCGCGCAGTCGCGGGAATCCGCGCGACTCGTTCGAGTTTCTCGTGCGATAATAAGTATCATAGTAATTATTATAAAGTTGAAATTCATATGACACATAAACTGCGCTTCGCTTCGCTGCGCTTCGCCGCGCTTTTGGTGTGAATTGACCCTAAGCCCGATTTGCCTTTCAGAGCTCGAGTTGGATGCCAACTAACTTATAAATTATGTATTTCTGCTGGCCGTTTACAAATATAGGTGTTGTGAGTGGGCGCTTCTTGTATCAATTATTCAGTTACGTTAGTAAGTCTACGCCATTTGTAAAAGAATGTGAATAATTTTCTAATCATGCTTTCATCGTGGTTTATTTATTAAATATAACTAATACATCGAGTATTCACAACATGCTGTCAACACTAGAGATACAGGTCTGTGCTAAAAGGGTATGAGGAACCAAGCTCTTATAAAATATAAAATATAAAGTATATTTTAGTCATTGTAATATGGCAAATAAAGTAAGCTAATGAATATTAATATATTATATACACAATATAGGTACACAATATTGCCGGCACCATCCGTCTAATCTATGTACCTACCTACCTACAATAGAACTAAAGTTTGTTTATTTGTTATTTCTAGACTTGAAATAGACACAGGACACTAATATTTTTTAACTTTGTTCCCCATTCTCTTAAAAAGCTTTTACATAATAAAATGTAGCAACTCATGCAAAAAAAAAATCACAAAGTGCCCGGTAAAAATATTAAATGGGCAGCGCTACTGTTGCAGGAGCATACATTATGTAAAAGATCTACTCTTGACGTATTTATAATAGTAAATAATTATATTATAGCTATGGTGACAAGTTCAAAAAGTGTACACTTTTTAAAGTAAGTCATTTACTCGATTCGGATCTTATGAATTATGTGTATATAAAAGTGATGAAGATAGATAGAGACAATAAGTAATATAATAAACATATTTTAGTGAGGTGGATGAATACAATCTTCACACAAATGTAGTTGGATAAGAGCCACGGAGGCTGGTACAATCATGGAAATTATTTATCATCAACAAATACTTTCAAGTAAATTAAAACTGTGAGTGATCAAAAACTAACAATAAATGAATCATATCAAACTGAAACGTTACAATCCCGGACTTGAGAATAAGGAAAATATAAATGATATAGGAGCAATATGAACAACTCAGTTTTAAGCGCCGATACAGAAAATATTTGCAGTTGACTCAAATACAATCCCAGTAATACTAGATGTCAAAAATGTGCAACTTTGTTATTTTTATGCAGCGTAATATCAGTCATAGACCAGTGTCGAAGCCTTCAAAAAAGGTAAAAAGTGCAAAAAAATCGTAGTACAATGAAACCTATTAGAAAATATTGAGAATATTACAAAAATGAAAGGAAAAATAAATTACGGTCGATTCGAGGTCGGGAAGTGGAAGAGGGTGAGTTTTTAAGGGTTAAAATCGGTTTATCTCGATTTCCGGCAAAACTACAAGTCTTATGGAAAAAAGTTAAATGGCAAAGTTGTAGGTACTAAGAAGATCTACAACTTTTGTATTTACACTTTTTTCTCATAACCTCAAAATTCACATGAAAAACTCAAAAAACCACGTTTTTGGTTTTTTATTTTTATCTTTTACAAATAAATTTATATTTTGCAATCTTAATGTTTGATGGATTGAAATTTTTTTTGTTTATCAATGTAACATAGAATCATACGCTAAATGAGTAATTACAGAGTTAATATTAATAAATAGCTCAAGTTTGTACATAATGATAGAAAAATAATTTTTCGGTTCGAGTTTTTTTCGTTTTTTAAATTTTTTGAAAATATTTTCGATAGTGACGTATATTTTTTATTACACTATCAGAAAGTAGAGATTCCAACGAATAAAAAGCCCACCAACTTTTCTAAAAAAGCTAATATTTTGACGCGTGAATTTTCGATTGAAAATTAGGGTGCTTTTTCGGTATTAAATAAAAATAAGGAGAAGAAATTAATTTTTCAAATCCAAAAAATTCTTGTGTATTAAGTATATATAAAGGTAAGTTCTCACCAAATTACATGAAAAAAAAAATTTTTTTGTAAAAGATAAAAATAAAAAACCAAAAACGTGGTTTTTTGAGTTTTTCATGTGAATTTTGAGGTTATGAGAAAAAAGTGTAAATACAAAAGTTGTAGATCTTCTTAGTACTTACATTTAACTTTTTTACATAAGACTTGTAGTTGTAGTTTTAGTTTTTAAAAACTCACCCTCTCCCACTTCCCGACCTCGAATCGACCGTAATTTATTTTTCCTTTCATTTTTGTAATATTCTCAACATTTTCTAATAGGTTTCATTCTACTACGATTTTTTTTGGTTTCAAAAATTATCGATACTGGTCTATCAGCAGTCAAATTCGTTGGGGTTTATTTTAAATGAGGAAAATGTTTGTGATAGCTAACTAGCTGTCTCAAACGTGCGGTTTTTTATGGTATTGGGGGGCAAATGAGCAATCTGAGCAAATTTTCATCACTTCATGACCGACGCCCATAGACATCCGCATAGGCTATACAGATGCACTGCCCTCCTTTTCCCTCCCACTTCCATGGGCCGCCAGCTACTCACCACACGAAACGCGAAAGCATAGCTGTCACTTTACGCCGGTCTCGTGTAAGCGAGAGATACCTCCCCGGTCGTGCCGGCCCGATTCGGCTGCATGCAGGCTTGTAGTGTGGCACCACCTCACACGGCTCTACAATTCATTAATACAAAATTTTGGGATTGCACCATTCTGGGAATATTTGAAATAATTATTATAGCTGAACACTTTTCCAACTCGCCATATTCACAAGTAAACTTAGTTCATAGTACTTAAGCTTATCTAATAGTCCCAACTGGCTAGCTAGTGCTAACGTGACAACATGTTTTCACAGTTATCTAAGTAACATGTATAAAGTTACATGAAAAGTACATTAAGGCGCGCATGCCGTAATTATATCAGGCCCAGCACATATGATGTCTAAATAATACAATCCCACCTAAAATAATACAATTTCATGTACAATTTTGAGAAAATATGGTCGGTTTACACAGGGTAACCACTTAAAAGATAAAAGATCTCATGTAGAGCGAAGCTTATGAATCTACACAGGGTATAAGTTTATGAATATTATTGTTGGTTGTATACTAAACTTAGATAACATACCGAAGCTTCAGCTTTCAGCTTTCTAGCACTTTATAGAAAGTAGCCAAACATTACAATGACCTTGGTTCGCTCTGCATCTCCTACCGTATTTACAATGGGGAGTGTTCCGAGGAGTTGTTCGAGTTAATACCCGCAGCGGAGTTCCACTTTAGGACATCACGGCAGTGTGTTAATGTCGGAATTGGTGTCAATAAAATCTAAAGTATTATTAGCTATTAAATTTTTTGAGAGAGAGGCCTTGTGGGTATGTTTAATTAGTCTATTAATGACATCATATGGTGAGAATATGACCTCTGGTACATCGAGAAGCAACTCTATGAGGGTCCAAATAACGACAAAATACTTCGAGAAAATTCTAGGCAGTTACCGCTTCGCTTAGCTCGTCTTGATGAGGGCACTACCGTACCCCCAGATGCAATAAACCTCTCGTATTATTATATGACGATGAGAATAATGACAGCAGATGTATTACGCCTGACGATAAGGTATTTTCAGGTTTAAGAGCGATTTATTAACAAAAAGAAGCTTATCTCATACAGAGGATCCCTGGCGAGGTGCCCAAAACTATCCACGCCTAATAGGCACCAGTTCTATTACAAAAGTTACTATATACCTTTGATAAAACCTGCTATTACACGGGCTAAATATACCCACGGGCTACAACTACCTAAGTTTGAGATTCATTACCTACGGATAATTTGGGTAGATACCGCATCATAGTTTATACAGACGATAAGTTAGTTATCGTTCTATTTTCTTTGGGTAAAATCTATATTATCATCATATAATCTATTTATTTATTTTTTTATGGTAAAGGGATCAAACAAGCAGTCATTTTCATAACTACCGACGCCCAGAGACATCCGCAAAGGGGCTATATAGATGCGCTGCCATCCTTTCTCCTTCCACCTTAATGGCTACTTACACATCCCACGATACGCGACAGCACGGCTGTCACTATACGCCGGTCTCGTGTAAGCGAGAGGTACCTCCCCGGTCGTACCGGCACAATTCGGCTGCATTCAAGCATGCTGTGTAGTGGCACTACCTCTTTTATAATAGATATATTAAAAAAATGTCACATTGTTTATCGTAATCAGATAATATACATCCTTAAACCTACGAGATTGTTTTATATAAAAAAGTCTTAGTATTATACAATACACAAAAACGTTGGCCAGCGATAGAATTTTCTTTTTTTAGGTCGTCGCTGAAACCTTTAATTATACCTTGTTAACAGGAATAACCAAGTTTTAACAAATTATATTTGTTTAATCGCTGCTGTATTTCCCTTGGGAATGAAATTGAAGGAAATATCCTCATAAAGCGAGAGTATTCCCCTGGAGTCTACGGGGTATTCTTGCAAAATTTATATATTTTTATCAGGCAAATAGGTTGGCTATTTACACCGTGATTTGAATATGAATAAATTAATGCCTTAAAGAAGTTATTCTTGACAGCATTGTTGATGTATGTTGCTTAACAATATGTTGAGGAATAGAAGAACTTGTAAAAATTGGACGACATCTACGACACGGTTGATCTCCGGTTTTAGGAACCGATTCAAGTTGAGTGGATACAGGACAATTTGACCATCTTCCACAAACTCCGAAAAATACAAATTGTCCTAGCTCCTAATGAAGAGGATTTGGTAGTCAACAATAATGCTGTTGATGGTAAATCCGACATTTCACTCTTACTAATATTATAAATGCGAGATTTCTTAAGACGTAAAAACTACTAAAGGATTTGTAACTTGGTACAGATGTACAATATAATCGTAAAGAACATTAAAATTCTTTTTACCTCGATACCAATAAATGGTTTCCTCAGACTTGACTTGTACGTGGATAAAATCGCAGGCAGTATTAAATATAGGCCAACGTTCAAACATTTTGAAGGCATGCGCTGAGAAACTGGCAGCTAATACAGAACGAGGAAGGTCAGACTTCCGCGGGCTCTGGTTCTATAAATATTGATGCGCCTGTAATATTCATACGGCTCTTGGTCTCGCGCCGCGGAGGTGGATTGAAAGTAGTTTGTGTTACGTCGGAACGCAATGGAAATTACAATTTACAGGGTTCCGTAGTTCAACACAAGAAAATCTTTTTAAAATATAGTACATACAAGATTTTTTTAGAACGTTGTTAAATATTTACTGACCTAACATTTTAACACACGGTACCTACTTACACCATTTACAAGAGATCCAATTCGCCCCGGCCAACAAAAAGTAAATACTGTATTAGAACATTAATTTAATGTGTGTAAATGAAGTGAATACTTAAACTATCTTAAAATGCTAAACGTAGCATGAAACGTTGGCTACGATTCGCTACAACCAGTCACCTACGATTTCCAATACGAGTCATTACGTTTCCTTTCTAATTATAGCATACTAGCTGCGCCCCGCGGAATCACACGCGTAAATTTCGATCCCGTGGAAAATAGAAAATCATCCTAATATGGCATCCCATGGGAACATTTTCGGTATAAAAACTTCTAATCCTATATGTTAATCCAAATTACCCTCTATTTGTGTGCCAAATTTTATGAAAATCGGTTCAGCAGTTTTTGCGTGAAGGAGTAACAAACAAACAAACATACAAACTTTCGCATTTATAATATTAATAGGATTTGCTGAGGCGACACGGACAAACCCGACAGTAAAAAAAATATTTTAATATACCATTTTAATATGCTAAATCCGTCAACTCATGTATAGCAGGTTATATAGAAGTCTACACACATACATGCGGTAAAGTCAACCTCCTGACTCAGTCGGATAAAAAAAGACAGAAACAATATGTGAAGCAAACTGTACGTTACGATAGAGCTCAATACGTACATACTGTTTAACATTTTAAAACGAACACAATCCAATTTTGAAAACGAACCAATCAGAGTCAAATAATACGTGTGCTTTATGTCTTTTTCCAATTTCCACGAACATGGCTGTTTAAGTTTATATAGAGCAAAGCGTATTTATGCTCCACGAGGACTCCCTGCGTTGGTGTATTCGAACGAAGTTTAGAGCCGTTTAGAATTGTATTTTATTGGAAACAATGCTTCGTTTGCTTTCATTATTTTATTTTAGGTTCGTATCATTGTTTCATTGTTCTATTGGTCAATATTTTTTTGAATATACACATGATCCTCATCTCGAGAGAAAAAAGGGTGTAGATTACGTAATTCGGAATTTATGAATTATTTTCAGAGCATCTGGAATATAAGAATGTATGCCTGGAAAAAAATAGGTCTACCTACTCCGTTAACTTTTCTAAACTAAAACTAAACTTTTTTTTAAAAACAAAATATCATATGACATATTGTTATGTCATCGTAACTAAAGTAAACAATTTACGTTTATGTATACGTGTATATTAATTATATAACAATGTGTCAAATGCATGGTTGTGTGTGTAAAGTTTTAATTATTAAATTGAAGTACTTTACAATAATTATCATAAAAAAAATATTAGCGTTCTGCACTTCTCTTATATGTAAACTATAAGTGTGCTTAATTTCAAACTCTTCCTTTCGCGCAATTGTCGTAAATATGTTCCTAAAGTTTTTGCCTTACGTATTAATAATAAATAACCTTTAAAACATATGGAATCATGATATAAAAAATCTTGGTATACTGTGTTAACTAAACCTTTTTGTTTATCAATTAAACGTTATTTTTTAAATTTTTGATTTTTTAAAATATTAATTTATAAAATAAAAAAATGTAAAGGAATCACTGGTTATATCTATTTATATGTCCTTGTTGCTATTAGTGTAATTGATTGGCAGGTACACCATCATGTTTCTTGTGCTTTGTAAGTTTATGGTGGCTCATAGGAAAGAAGACATTACATTTGTAAATAACAATCATTTTGTCGCTTTTTCCTCTTATTCCGTAATGTTTTCGGGGTACCAATGTTTGTTCACGAAAAGATTGTCCATACAATTCAGTATAAAATCTCGATCAGTTCAGCAGCTCTTGATGATGATTGTTCATATTTGTTTTATCACTTTGTATCTGATTACGGCGGAATAATAAGGAAGGTTTTACGTATCTGTTTATAAAATTTGGTCATCTGCAAACCTTAAATCTCGAAGTCTCTTATTTAAGAAACATTTGTCTAAATATAGCGTCATAATAGTTCGCTGGTTATAAGATATATTATATTGTTTCATCTATACATATAATAATATACATTTACTCGTAATAAAATCGTAAGAAAGACAAATCTGTACATTGAAAATTTTTTGAAAAGAATTCTTTCTTCTTCTAATAACCTACAATCGATATCAAGGCCAAAAATATTATTATATTATTATTAATATATCAAGCCTGCTATATGTATAATGTGTCCCAATGTTGCTGGGCAAAGGCCTCCACCCATTTTTTTCATTTTTCTCTGTTCAGAGCTTCATCAGAGAGAGGTCAAAAATATAGTTTTTAGAATTTTTGTATGCTTGTTTGTTTGTCTGTATATTTTGCATGAATATGCAATGAATATATCAACATGTAGGCGAAATATTATCTCGATATGTCCAGGGGATCAAAACTTATGCCGGTGAAACCGCGAAGTGCAGCTAGTTAAATAGTATATAAGTATAGTGGTCTCTAGATGACACAATACCATCAACTGCAAATATATTTCTATTATTATCGTTTCACAATATACTATTATAAAATCATATTTATTGGTAGATTTTAACATGTTTCTGTACATTTCATGACAGAAGGTTCATAATAATAGATAAACGTATAAAGAACACTCCCTTCGTATGTTTGAAACAAGAAAAAGTACAAATGTGGCGCCGGAATTAGATGACACGGCAACTTGGCGGCGAAATGAGAAACGTAATGTTAACAAGAAGGCGGCCCTCGAACAGTTGCAATATACGACGCCTTTTTATGACGAGTGACAAATTGATATTTGTACACGCCAACTATAGTTCATATTTAATACTAACTGGTGCCTGCGACTACGTTCGCGTAGCGTAGTAATATTAAAATCAAAGTGATTTGTTATTGTTTGCTTACAGTGTGCCGAAATTCCGATTTTCCGTAGGAAAGAGCGATTTTACCACAGTAAAAAGTATTTTTGACGTTGATCAGTTAGTATCTATACGCCAAAAGTTTCATTCGAATCCGTCCAGTAGTTTCGGAGATTAGCCCGGCCACACAGACAAATTATTTACAGACAGACAAAAAAAATATAAAAATTAAAAAGTTTTCTAATACTATTTTAACATCGCCCCCAATTAGTTTTTCGTAAATATATTCAATGTACAGATGTACAGACACACGAAATCTACTGGTTTATTAAATTTCATAATATTTTGGCAAAATTTAATGTTATATTTTTTGGGAATTTCGTATAAAAGGGAAGTTTTATAATGTAGTGTGGAGGCTTGACTGTATTTATCTATCTATCAGTGATAGATAGATAAATACAGTCTGCAGTCAGAAGGTACCTCTTTCTTAGATAATATCGTCGTGACGTTATGACCAAGCTGGTGTGTGCGGATCGTTAAGTTCCATGCGGTCAAAGAAGATGCTGGATGAAGAGCTAATGTCCTTACCTATGCGCCCATTTTGCCCCACTTGGCAAAGAAATAATCTAACTAGTATAGAATGAAACCACATATGTATAATTAACACGAGGCGGCGTAAAGTGACAGCTGTGTTGTCGCGTTTCGAGCGGTGTGCAAGTAGCCTGTGGCCCATGTAGGTGGGAGTAGAAAGGGGGGCAGCGCATCTGTATAGCCTCTATGCGTCGTCTATGGGCGTCGGTAGTCATAAAAATGGCTCCGACTGCTGGTTTGCCCCCTATACCATAAAAAAAATAAATGAAATCACATATAATTAAATATTCCTCCAATATATGTTTCAGGGCTCTTTTCAAGATGAGTATAAGGTTGGTATCGACAATATTTAAAGAATTCATCTATCGACCCGACTGACCGATATTATTACGGAAATAAAAGTTTGATCTAAAGGGGATGACATACTCCATAAATGTAACTTAGCAACCACCCACACGTGGAAGACGCACGTATTATATTCTTATATATGGGCGTTGTATGTATGTTGTCAAGGTTAAGTATATGAGGGTTTTATAAAAGATACAACTTAGTAGTTCTAAAAGGTTTTAATAAAAATGCCTTGATTAAGCGACTGATCTTACTTTTAA
>LUGF01023873.1:1401-16445 GCA_001625245.1 Calycopis cecrops
GTGCCACGCACTCGCCGAGGTACGTACACAGATACGCAGGCGGCGCGGGTGGGCGGCGCGCTCGCCGAGCGGGCGGGGCTGCTGCGTGCGCGCGCGCCGCACACCGCGCTCGAGCTAGACCAGATGCCTACGTGCCACGCACTCGCCGAAGTACGTACACAGATGCACAGGCGGTGCCGGTGGGCGGCGCGCTGTGACCACTGGTCTTTATATATGGAAAGCAGTTACTGTAATATGCGTTTTTTGCCACTTCTTTATGGATATCAAATACTGTAGTACCTAAGCGTTTTATGCCATATGCCATTAAGTGTCATCATTGTCTGAATTACGTTTTCTTAGCCGCTTCTTAGCTCATAAGCTGGCATGGAGGAATTACTATATTTTGAAATATGTTGGTGACGCATGCGCAATAACGTTTTTATATTTTTATTTTATAGTCAGCATACTGGTGCGATACTTCTTCCTTCCACATGTATCAACTATTCACTTACATCACTGATCACTATAGAAATCGATAGCTATGGGCTCATTAAAAATTACGACCTAACTGACACTAGAAATAGTGAGCGCGCCAGTACGGCTCAACACACAATATCACTTCAATTTAGGGTTAATTATAATTTATTAATTAATAATTTTATTATTTTATATCTCGACCACAGTTTGAAGTTTGTTTGTAACGTAGGTGCTGGATCGGATAGACATGTCTGGCACCAAGTCCCCGCCGCCGAGTGTGGAGGCGATCATCAAAGTGGTGCAAGCCACCGTCAAGTATTTCTTCCGCTGTCTGCATGAACAAGGTGAGCTCTACCAGTGATCTCTATGTAACTGGATAGGATCTACAACACCAGAGGTTATGTAGTGCGTTGGCATCCTATACCCTATCTTTAAGTAGGTCTCCTGTCTTTCACAAACACATCGAAATGCTACAGCATACAACAAAAATGTTTTGTTAATCGTTTCTTTTTACGGCAGATTCTATAGATATATCGAATTAAATTACTTAAAATTGGTAATCGCCAATTGTATTAACATTTGCTCGCTATTACTAAGACAAAGTCAACAAATATAGTGAAGATAGTCCAAAATTAACAGTCGGGCCAGTAACGTTAAGTAAAAAATTACTGGTTTTTTCATGTTACCGAGGAAACTCGCGATGTTGATCGACTAAATAAATATGTATGGAAGGAATTGAAACACGGATCTCTACACAGATAAATGGATTGCTGATCTGCAGCGAGATAATAACAGAACTATAATACTGTGATAAAGTAGTATAGGTTTAGACATCTTGCAATTTCTATATTTATTTTATATGTAACTGTTTGTTCCGAAATAAAAAAAAATGATGACGAAAAAATGATGAAAAAATGACTAGATACGATGGCGAAGCTCCTGGGGGCGCAGACCGCTTGCCGGCTGCTGCGCACGCTGTGTCTACACAAGCTGGCGCGTGCGGTGGCGCTGCGCGACCTGCTGGAGACGGCCATGCTGCGCGAGGAGCGCGCCTTCCGCAGCCGCGCCGCGCCCGCAGCGCCGCACCGCGCAGCCCTCCCCGCACTCATGTACATGAACCAGAAGCACGTGAGTACAGACCGCGTGCTGGCTGGCCCCCACGCGCTGTCTACATAGTATATTGCAGGGCCTAGAGCCCTAGGTGACATAACATGCAATATTCAAGAGCTGCACATACAGTGGCGTAGTGTGCTGTGGCGGGGCCTCACAAAAAAAGTGTTTTGGGCCCTTATAAAGATTTGTAACAAAAGAAAAATAAAAGTTTGTTAACGTACCTTGGGGGCCCTGGTGGCCCGGGGGCAGATGCGGCAGTAGCTATGCCCGGGTGTGTAATATTCAGGTGACGTATAATATAACAGTGGTGTACACTACAGGGCCCCATAACCCAGCTGACGCAGAGCCACACGTCCGTGTTCCACGCGGGCATCATCGGCAAGGGCGTGCGCGAGCCGAGCGCGCCCGACGGTGACGTCACACCGCCCATCCTCACCACCAACAACGAGCTGCTCATGGGCGCACTCATGTCCTGTATGGTGAGCTACTGACATACATATATATAGGGTTGATAAGAGCGCGAGGCATTAAATGAAACTATATATACTATAAGTGCCTACAGTTAATCCGAAACTATTAAAAATAAGTTTACGACAAGTATAAGAAAATACTTTATTCAAACAAGTTAAATAGCGAAAAATTGTTAACACTCTTTGTACCGGGCGGCTACAGCGAGTACGGGGTGAATGACCCCGGCCATAGTCGGCGATCAGCTGCGATACAGCGTGTACGAAGTGAGAAAAACTTTAAAAAATTCCTGTGGCTAAACTATTGCTCCGATTGATCTCATTTTTGTGGTGTGGCCTGGAAATATATACATTAAATATGCAGTTTAATTTAATGCCTCTCGCTTGTATCAACTTTGTATAATGATATTATTTCTATTCAATTGAAAAAGAAAGACTCAATTACGTTTCTGAAAATAAAAGAAACAACATTTAAAGCCCTTATTTTCGGGTTTATCTTTTACAATAAAAATAATTTGTTTCTAACTTCAAATTAAAGTAAGAAAAAACATAATTAAATAAAACCTTGTGGTTTTCTTTACACATATATTTGTAACTAAGTTAACAAATATTTATTATTTATAAAATATTTATATATTTCGATTAGTAGTTTTATGACTTTGAATTAAAAACCCGCTTAGTTATTATCACGTAGGTATATTATATAAAAACTATTATAATACTAAAAGATATTTTACACAGTACAGCCAGGCGTCCGTCACTCGCTCGAGGTCACGCGTTTTATACCTACGGCTCGGGCTATCTTCGAAGATATCGGCGACACAGGGCCGTCGCACGCTCGCGCGTTCACATAATATTGTGCACTGTACGATTTTCGCGTTTAGTAAAAAATGCCGAAACCAAGTAACAATTGTGAAGTGCATGGGTATAAAAGTAAAAAAAAACAATGAAAATCGTACCGCGTTTAGATGCACGGATTATAATATTTTTTGTGTTTTTGATGTGTTAGATACCTATTTATTTATTATACGTAATATATTTCCAAATACTTACCTTTTCAAGTTCCTACCTGTTTATTAATATCGAGTAAAGAATGCTTAAACATTACTTTTGTTGTACGGGAGCCCATGTTTGATATTTACTTAATTTTTATTTAATTATTATTTATTCTGTGAAAATTTTATCGTTGTAACTATCACGGTTTATAAGATACAGTCTAGTGACAGACATACAGCGGAGGCTTAGTAATAGGGTCCCATTTTTACTTTCTAGGTACGGAAACCTAAAACATACATGTATTGTATTTATAAATATTATGTAGGTACCTACTACGTACTTAGGTACTTATTTTTTCTAATACCTACCCGTTGCTTTTTTTATAGTACATATAGGGGACAAACGATCAACCGGAGCCAAAAAGAAGTCCATTAAAATTCTAACTTTTTTATTATCTATTATTTATCCGTTTTTATTTGTGCTATGGATTATTCCATCTAAAAACATCTTTAGTTTCGTACTGAATAATGTGTATACATCTATTAAACTAATTCACGAATAAAAATTATTAATATTTCACAATATTTGTTAAATATTACTAAAATCATGTTACTACCAACCCTTGCGCATTTGTTCTATGACGTGTTTGCACGTAAGCCATACAATCTGCATCTCTATGCAAGCGTGAATAAGGTGCATTTTTCTTCGCTACTAACATGAGCGACATTTTGTAGGTAATTATAGCGGTAGGTATTGACACTTTTGTATGGGAGTGAAGTATCTGTTAGGTTTATTAATCTGTGGTACAGCTATAGTACAGAAAATAAGTCAATATTATACTATAGTTTCTTTATTAAAGTCACCTAATCTTGGGGACCACATAACACCAGGATTGTGGACTGTGGTCATCTAATTAGGTGACCACAATCATTTAACTGAGTGGTTACCTTTTCGGGAATTGTGTTACACTGTTATGCATTTTTCGTTTCCGGTGTATGTAGAAATTAGTTTTATGCATAATTACTTGTTTTTTTATCTGTAAAGTTAATGAGTGTTATATCTGTATATGTATGTTGACCAATAGTTATTGTAGGTGTAGGTTAAGTAGACAAAAATGTATAGCTGTGTTCCTAAATAAAGTTTTTCTATTTCTATATAATTATAGTAAAAAAACATAAAAATTGTGTGGAATTATGAATGAGTGGATAGTGGTAGTGCCAATAATTAGCACATACTACACGTGTAATGTGTTGGCACTACTAATATATGTGATAATACTTATATGTGAGCGATATGACCATCAACTAAAGAAATAATGAGTTAATTTATTAGATAATATATATAGGTTCTGTTATGGATATATAATTCGAAATTTTCTTTTCGAAAACTACTTAGGCCGCTATCCCACTGGCGTTTTACGAGCGTTGACGTCTCTCCGACGTCTTTGCAACGTCAACGCTGCGCTGACGCAACGTTAACGTCGTGACGTCGCGTGGCAATAGTTAACGTCTGCTAAACGCGACGTTAGCGTCGCGTTTTATGTAGCACCATGTGCACGACGCGACGCTAACGTCGCGTTTAGCAGACGTTAACTATTGCCACGCGACGTCACGACGTTAACGTTGCATCAGCGCAGCGTTGACGTTACGAAGACGTCGAAGATACGTCAACGCTCGTAAAACGCCAGTGGGATAGCGGCCTTACAATTCACAGTGTATGTGAATAAAAGTTATGTAATATGGTGTTCGTGTAGGATGGCAACAGCGGTATAGTGGAGGGCGCGACGTCGATATCTCTGCTGTTGGTGGAGCTGGTGTCGCCGGACGTCATGTACAACGGACTACCCTGGCCGGATGAGGACTTCACTAAGGTATACATTGGTTGTTACTACTATGATTATATAGACTGCGCTCCGCGGTTTCTCTCGATAATATTCCCGTAAGGTTCGATACCGTGGAAATATCGAGATGAAATTAGATATGGCCTATTCGCAGATCTATACGATATGCACACAAAATTTCATGAGTCGGTCGAGCCGTATCGAAGGACTATGGTAACTAATATTGTAACGCGAGAAATATGTAGATATGTTCTTCAACTTGGGTGTCTTTTCTCATCTATCAAATTTGATTACTGTACCTACTTTATATTATAAGATGTCTTCGGTTACAATCGTTGGCTCTTTATTTTTGAAATAATAATAAGGCGCCTTGTTTGGGCTGGCTATGGCGTGGGTTAAAAAAACATTTCTTGGGCTGAGTTATCGTATTTTATTAGATGTAACACAATACATTGCATGTTGGTGGTTCGAGCCAGAAGAGGGAATGTCACTCCGGGAAGCGGAAATGTCACTTGTCACACAAACGTCACAGATTATACACTACACAGATCGATAGTTTGCCACTGTCACTTGACGTATTCAACGTTCATAAACTATACTTGGGACAAAATAAGAAGCCCGTTTTGACGTTTCACACTTTTTAAGGTGTGTTAACTTTTTATGAACGTTACGAAAAATTCAATTCGAAATCCTAATTAATTAATATTTCACTCAATACTATAACAACAAATATCATTCGGAAGAATCAAGTTTAAATTTATATTTAAGAAAATGTCTGAAAAACTAATGAATCGTTGAATAATATTACGCAAAACGGCATTACAATGTCATACTTGTGCATTGTCAGATTCAGTGCTGTTACCGTTGTAAAACCATTTTTATACCGAATGAAATCGATTATAAGATAATCGAACTTTTTTACAAACAACATTATATTATAAATTTATAATACACAAAAATAAGTAAATATAAATAAATGTATTATTAAACTGTAGATATTGCTAAATATTTTATGTTTTAGCTTTATTTAGATATTCAATAAGGATATTTTGATACTATAAAAATATGATTTAGTTAAAAGCCAGGAGTCAAAATATAATAATAATATAATGCTTATTGCAATAAATCCGTTATGATTTACTTAGATTTGAAAGTCCGTAATTTCATAGTTTATTCGGCGTTAAACTGATATATTCCAAATAAGAACGACAATAATAACATATTTGTAGATTTATATATAAATGAGATAATCACACCACATTAGTATCTGGAGCTTAGGTCTATGGTTATGGGTAGTACCTACCATACCTATAAGATAGGATATATTATAAAATATTAAAAACACATGCGTGTAATTATTTTAAATCGATGTCTCAATAATTGGTCGTAAAAGTAAACGATTATTTTTTCACCTTCCTACACAACATATTTTGGCAGCTGTCAAAACGGGCTTCTTATTTTGTCGCAAGTATAGATGGCGGTGCCATTCATATCTGGCGTGAACACGCCTTATGTACTAGAAGCCACTAAGCATAAAGTAAAAAAATCACTTACTTCACAACAGGATGATAGATCGAAGGTTTACTTTAAGTTGACCTCACAAACTGTATGAAACGCGATATCATAGCTATCACTTCACAGCATTTTCATTGGGCATACCACTTACCACATACACATGTTACTAGATTATATACAATGTTTATAAATATAACAATACCCGGCTTTATTATCGTAGCAAGTCAGCATCGAGCGTGAGCTGTACATGCGCGGCGCATTAGAGCGCTGTGCGGTCGCGCGGGCGGCGCTGCGGCGTGTGGCACGCGCGCGCCCCGCCCTCTGTCTCGCGTCTGCGCTGCTGCGTGCGTCCGCCGCCACGTTGCTACACCGTCTGCGAGCTCACCTTGGTACGTACCTGTACAGTAGTGCTACTGTTGTACAGTAGCTTTAGCGCCCCGCCCTCTGTCTCACGTCCGCGCTGCTGCGTGCGTCCGTCGCCACGCTGCTACACCGTCTGCGAGCTCACCTCGGTACGTACGTGTACAGTAGTGCTACTGTTGTACAGTAGCCTTAGCGCCCCGCCCTCTGTCTCACGTCCGCGCTGCTGCGTGCACGCTGCTACACCGTCTGCGAGCTCACCTCGGTACGTACGTGTACAGTAGTGCTACTGTTGTACAGTAGCCTTAGCGCGCCGCCCTCTGTCTCACATCCGCGCTGCTGCGTGCGACCGCCTCCACGCTGCTACACCGTCTGCAACTCAACTAGGTACTTAACTGTAGTTTACAATGCCGAATTAAAACTAGTGCACGCCGTAGGCATTATAAGGAGCCCCCTATACATTAGTAAATGGTATCGTTTATAATAAACGGCAAGATTCTTCGCAACCGTCGTGTATGTATGTAGAGAGTTATGAATATGAAGGAAGCAAGGCAAGTGTAAGGGTCGTGGCATGTGGCCTCTGTACCCTCTAACTACCCCGTTAGCGAACGGGCGTGGAGATGTGTTGTGTTGTTTATAAAAAACGTATTTTCACTATAAAGAACCACATCTATTCCACTTTGACCAACTCACTTGTGTAATGTACTATTTTCTAATTTTATTTTGGTATGCAGACACGCAATCTGCGGAGATGGCTCGCGAGCTGGCGGCGCTGACGGAACTGCTGTGCACAATGACGCTGGGACAGTTGCTGCCGCACCCGCTGAGCCACATACTCGAGCTGGCGCCCGCGCTCACCGCTAGCGAGGTCAGTGTTACAATATAAGTGTGTATGTGTGTGCTGTGCAGTGTAATTTACATACTTTTATATTATAAATTATAAATGCTAAAGTGTGTTTGTTTGTTAATTTGTCCTTCTTTCACATGAAATCAGATCAATTGATAGATGTGGTATTTAGTATGGAGATAGTTGAAGGACTGAAGAGTGCTATCGGCTCATTTTTATCGCGAAAAATCACTCGAGCGAAGCCGGTAACAGCTAGTATAAGAATATATCCATTTACCTTTAATGGACGTTTGCTATAAGAGAAGATTTATAAAAGGTAGTGCCACACTGCATGCATGCAGCCGAATTGGGCCGGCACGATCGGAGAGGACAGCTCTCACACGACACCGGCGTGTAGTGACAGCTGTGCTATCGCGTTTCGTGCGGTGTGTAAGTAGCCGGTGACCCATGGACGTGGGAGGAAGAAGGAGGGCAACGCATCTGTATAACCTCTATACTGATGTCTAAGTCGTCGATAATAATGAAAATGGCCCCGACTGGTCGTTTGCCTCGATTTACCACAAAAATATAAACAGGGGTTTTATGGAGGTTTGCTACAAGAGAAGAAATATCTGTAATGGTAATAGCCAACTCGCATTGTTACCATTTAAATTAGAAATTTAAATCCAGTCAATATTTCGTAGATTTGCTTGCGTTTCTATTATTTGACCCTATAAAGTTTTTGCATAAAATATGTTATTTTAATATTATACAACTCAATATACCTATTATTATTATTTAGCTTACTACTAATAATCATTAAGCTTTCATCTTTAAAATGGGTCTTTATATCTGTTTTTACAGGTGGTACAGGTGCTAAGGGATTGTATTTGGAACTATACAAGAGATCATGTGCCTTCTCCAGCGCTGTTTACGTGTGATTCCTCCGGTATGTATACAAAACATTACTTATCATCACATCCATACACACTGAATCTATCAACTCTAACTAAACTATAAAAATGTCCCTAAAGTTCCCGAAATGTATTTTTTCATTTAATTAGGATAAACGCAGTTTTTCATTGTTGCTATGGGAATTATTAAAACTTTGGATAAAAATACTAGAACAATCTATGTATTAAATTAGAGCACTTAAATTGGAGTTTATTATATTAATTATAGCCTTTTCTTAACATATTTAACTTTAAGTAAGATACTTATAACTTATGTAGTAAAACATAATGGCGTTAATTTTTTTAGCGAAAATTTACTCTTCAGTAATAAATGCTATAAAATGTATTTTATTTTGATACTATTTCATTAATACACCTTGTTTACTACAGGCTTGCATTGGCGTGATCCGGCAACGTGCAAACCATTAGCAATCTATACAGATACGCTGCGAATCATAATACAGAAGAGGATATCGAAGCTTGGTCACATGTATCCGTTAATGTTTTTAAACCTTGAGAAAGATGCGTAGTATATACTATTTTATATAATTTGTAAATATTGTAAAAATAAATATTAAGTGCCTATTTTTATTATCGTTTGTATCTTTTACACCTGTGATCTAATAATTTTATATTATAATGAAGACCATAACCTTTTTCATTTCCGTACCTTTCTTAGTTCTTAAATGATCATTACTCTAAAATGAATAAACGATTTTTAAACGATTAAAGAATTTTTTGGTTACACGTTCTCAATTTACAGACTGATATGATTTTTGCCTATAAGAAAAAAAGTCCTCATTCCTCTTGGAAAAAAAAATTCCGTAGACAGAGAAAAGAAGTTAGTTTTCCTCTTTATATTTATTATTGAAGTAAACATTTGCCTATAAATTCCAAAAAGAAGGAGAAAAATTATCATTGACATTTCGACAATGGCTGATGTCACTAATTGTCATTTGTCACAATAGTAAACGTAAACAATCTAAACATTGAAAACACGCGTTTTAATTTGTACTTTTCGACTTCGAAAAATAACAATTGTGTTAATCTGATCAGAGTTGTCAAATAAACCATTAATTAAAGTTACATAAATTACTTGACAAAATGGAGGAAGAGTCCAAAAAACCAATATGTTTAATAATTTTAGGTGAATATACATTTAATGTGTTTGCAAGAAAAGAACACAATCATGACTATTAATATAAATTTAATATGAAAAAACTTTTTAGGTATGGCCGGAGCAGGTAAAACTTCTTTTACTAGAAGGCTTTCTACTAAAGTAACGAATGGAAGCAGACCCTACTTGATAAACTTAGACCCGGCGTGCCGGGAGGTTCCTTATCCGGCCAATATAGGTGTGTATATAAAATATTCTTTTGATAATATAAATAATCTCAAAAAAATCAAAATAAAAGCAAATACAATTCAATTAGAGGAACTTTCACTACTTTTTAACTACTACGTAGATGCTTCATATTACTTCTGCTGGAACCTGGGGAAACTAAATTAGCAGTTTATTTGTTACTTATGTGGCCAATAGGCTAGCTGGCATGGGAACCTATGAAATCTGATGTTTTGTACTATTCAATTCAATTAAATATGTTGCAAGTAATTTGCAAAATCAGCATCATTAATTTATTATTGTTTCCCACGCTCGTCACATAATTACTTTAGCAAAATGTTGGCAATTGTTACAACCAAGTCTCAGCATTTTTACAGTGACGGTTCTAGTTTATGGGTGAGATGATACCTAGACTGAAATGAATATTCTGTAATTCTAGTATATCTATAATATAATGAAGTAGCTGTTACCCGTGGCTTCGATCACATGGTAGAAAAAAAATCTTCAATCCTTGAACTATCTCCATTCTAAATATCACATTAATCCGTTGATGAAAGAAACACACTTTCACATTAATTATAATATTAGTATCAATATATGTTACTCCCACTTTATGCTTAAGTAACTTAACTGAACTTAACTTTATTTCAAGTTTATCAAAAAATTATGCACTAAAATATATAATATTTGCAGATATAAGAGACACAGTAAACTATAAAGAAGTAATGAAACAATATGGCCTCGGACCCAACGGTGGTATTGTCACAGCCCTTAACCTGTTCTCTACAAAATTTGGTCAGGTTGTAGATTTGATAGAGAAGGCTGGCAAGAAGCACAAATATTGTATAATGGATACACCAGGTAAGATTTGCAATAATACCTTCTTGTTTATAATGTTAAGCTATCCATATTAATAAATAAAAATACTTTATTTTGATCCAAATAAATCTGTATAGGTACTTCAACTAAAACTAAGAACTACAAAAAGGGTGTAATATCACAGTATACAGAATACAATTCACCTATTATTTAGGTATTAGTATTAGTAGTAATTAGTTAAGTGTATTGGTAAAAGGCGCTCCTTATTTGTCCCCTACTCCTTTAATAACTGCGATGCCGAACACGTGGTCACGGCCTTGTTTTGAAGCATCTTAGAATGCTCGCGGTACCATAGTGATTAAAAAAAGTATATTTTTTTACATTATTAATTTTAAATTTAATTTTAGCAGGCAGCAATAAATTATGCTTTTCTCATAGGAATAAAAATTGGATGAGTGAAAGTTTTTTGAAGATTCTATTGATATCTTTTTATATAAACATTTTTTTTTTAATGTTCTCCAGGTCAAATAGAAGTATTCACATGGTCAGCATCGGGTACAATAATCACAGAAACTCTGGCCTCCTCCTGTCCCACAATTGTAGTGTATGTTATGGATACAGTGCGCAGTGTATCACCCGTCACATTTATGTCCAACATGCTCTACGCCTGCTCTATATTGTACAAAACAAGACTACCTTTTATTGTTGTTATGAATAAAGTAAGTATACTAAGGGCGGGGTTCACAGATTCCTATAAAAGTTCAGCTTTGCCAGTAGGAATGTATGTGTCAAATAAATTGCTGCTGATCTTTATTGGACAACCGGACTGCGCTCATTATCTATATATATAAAACTCAAACGTGACATAGCCATCTATCAACGCACAGCCCAAACCACTGGACGGATCAAGTTGAAATTTAGCATCCAGGTAATGTTATGACGTAGGCATCCGCTAAGAAAGGATTTTTAGAAATTCAGCCCCTAAGGGGGTTAAATAGGGTGTTGAAGTTTATATGGCTTTCTTAGAAATAAGACGCGGGTGAAACCGCGGGGCACAGCTAGTTAGTAGTATAAAAATATTAAATGCAGCAGTGTGCAGAAATGTTTTGACGATCACAATTTTTTAAAAGTGTACTACTATGTAAGTTATGCCCATAAGTTTGTCCAAAAGAGGGCAGTTCCATCCTTTTGATGATTACTTGATATTTATTATTATGTCTCATAAAAGGGCCTACTATCACAACTACAAAGTCTCCAAGCCCTGGGCCCCACCGGCGCGGCGTCCACAGACATCCGCAACATAGATTTCGCAGATGCGTTGCCGGGTTTTTAATGATGAATAAGCTCTTTTTCGCATAATGTACGTTTGCTCGTATCTAAGTAATAATGAATGCTCTATTTCAAAAAGATAAGTCTTTACGTAATGTGCGTTTACTCTTATCCAAGTAAAAATGTGTGTGTTTTTAGACGGACGTAGTAGACAGCGGGTACGCGGTGGAATGGATGCGAGACTTCGAGTCGTTCCAGGAGGCGCTGGACGGGGAGGGGGGCGAGGGCGACGGGGAGGGCTCCACGTACGCGGGGAACCTGACGCGCTCCATGGCGCTGGCGCTGGACTCCTTCTATGCTGATCTGAAGTGCTGCGGGGTCAGCTCGCATACAGGGGAGGTAGGTACTTGATTATACGTACAACTGTAGGTTTGCTCAGCGGATCTAGGTGGGGATTTGGGGTGGTTGCAGGCCCGGTCTTAAGGGCCTTAAGATCATTTTGCACCTATAAAAGGGGCTCTCAACTCCAATGCCTCTAAGCATCGCGTCCCGTCAGACCTTAATCCGGCGCTGCTAGAGCGTCAAACACAAAACACGGACCAGTCAACTTAGAGCCACCGCACACACGCTACTTTCAGCAGCGGCGGTCGGCGACTTAGACGCTTTTTAGAAGATGAATGCAGCGACCAGAGGCTCCCCAGCGCACATTCAAAAATTTTAGATTTAGTCGTTTTGCGACTAGCTAAGCTAAGTAATAGCTAAGATGCGCGATTCCAATACCGCGACTGAACGCAGAAAGTCGCTAAATCGTGATGCAGCATCCATCGCCGATCGGTGATGTTATAAGCAGCGTGTTTGCTCTGGCCTTTATGAAATGAAAACTTCTTTAGCAGCGTTCGAAAAGGAAAAATATATTAGGATATAACTTCTGCAACAAGTGTCGGCGAAATGCTACGTAGTACAGTGCCCGCAGCAGCTACGAGACGCTGCAAGTGTGTGCTATTAAATACAAGTCCGTGTTACTTGATAGTTTTAAATTATCATTTCTATCTATTACTGCCTGTTGTTTATCATCTAGATTTCGCGAGGAGGATATTAGGCCATTAGCTTAAAAACTGTGCTGTTCGCGATTTGACGAAGTGACAGATGCAGAAAAGTATTAAGTGTTGTAGGCACCATAAAAAGTAAACCTCAATACCTATTCGATCCCATGGGAAATAGAAAATCATCCCATGGCATCCCATAGGAACATTTTTACGGGATAAAAACTATCCTATGTTAATCCAAATTATTCTCTACATGTGTGTCAAATTTCATGAAAATCGGTTGAGCAGTTTTGCGTGAAGGAGTAACAAAGAAACATACAAACATTTATAATATTAGTAGGATAAAATTATCTAAGGGCTTGTTACAACACCACTTTAGTCTAGCCTCTGTGCTAGTAACATTTTTTTTATAAGGAAACTATGCTGAAGACGAAGGCCGATGCAGTTTCGTCGATATGACAGGCTCGTCATTGGAGACGTGCCTCTGTAATTTGTGGTTGATAGGGGGGCTGACCCCCTTCTTTCCCGCTGATGGGAGAAGGCATCCCGATAACGATTAAATGTAGGTATGCTATTTTTGTCTTGGCCAAAGTGTGCTAGTACCCTAGCCGACATGATTTATATTATGTCCTTATGGTAGTTATGAGTGTAGTAATGCATAGTAGATACAGTATGAGCTGGGTAAATGTGAATTTGTCCATAAGCATGTCTGTCTCTAATACATATATTATTTTTTTACAATTTCAGGGCCTCGATGAATTTTTCAAACTCGTAGACGAAGCGGCAGAAGAATATGAAAAGTAAGTAGTAAACTTACTTAGTAAGAGGTAGTGCCACACTGCATGCTTGCATGCATCCGAATTGGGCCGGCACGACCGGGGAGGTACCTCTCGCTTACACGAGACCGGTGTGAAGTGACAGCTGTGTTGTCGCGTTTCGTGCGGTGTGTAAATAGCTGGTGGCCTATAGAAGTGGAAGGAGAAAGGAGGGCAGCGCATCTGTGTAGTTTCCATATGGATGCTATGGGCGTCGGTAGTCATGAAAATGGCTTCGACTGATAGTTTGCCCACACATACCATAAAAAAAAATACTTAAAGGAGCGTGTAGTGATTTAGCCACTCAAATTGGTGATTTGGCATCAGGTCTACTAGAGTGACAACAACCAATTAAAATAATATCGGTCACATTATTTAACGTTTTTTATTAATAATTTTTAGAGATTACAAAGCAGACTGGTTAAAGATGCGCGCAGAGAAGTTAGAAGAGCAGAAGAGGAAAGAAGAAGAGCGGAAAATTGGGATCCAAAGTGAGTTGTAGCTATATTTTTATAATTACAAGTGGGACCATTAATTAATACAAAACTATGTATAGTAATTTTTTTATGTTTCAAAATATGTATAAATATAACATATCAAAAAGAAATCTCCATTGCTGGTAGGTAGGTACCAAATCGTTCAATATTATTTTTTAACACACGCAATTGAAAAATATTTGTTTTAAGGGTTTAGTATCTCCAAAGTAAAAATAAAACCCTTATAAAATCACGTCCGTCAAAAACCTTAGGGACATCTTCCCAGTGACTTAGAATCTTAAAAATTACAAAGAAATGAGATGGCAATGTAGTAAAAGAAGAAATTCACGCCGTTTTGAATTCGACAACTTTTATAAGTCGTCATGCTGGCATCGACGTGCGTCCAAATCGTACATGGCTACTTTTTTATTATTGTGAATCACATTGTGATAAAAAGGCCACGCATGTTCTCACTTGCACGTAATGGTACTCAACAAAGTATTCACATTCATGGGCTTTTTGCTCTTATTAAGTATAGTACTAATAAAAAGTGCATCCACAATGTGCGTACCAATCTACGTCATAAAGAAAATATATTGAAATATAAATGTTCATTTATTGAAATTACTTCTTTAGCAACGTCAGAACTGGGAAAAATATTGAATTCGCGTCATGAAGATACAGCACAGGAATGTAGAGCAACCAATGTGTGCTACTAGCTATCTTTTTTTTTTTTTTTTTTTTTTTTTTA